>JARHVA010004371.1:1495000-1588883 GCA_037957365.1 Torreya grandis | reverse complement strand
GTAAAATTTTTATTTTCATGTTTTATTAAAAATTTTCATATCTCATTGCATGCCTTGATAGTCTCCAATTGGTTTTCATAAGGTTTTATTCATTATTTAAGGTAAATTTGGAGAAATTAAGGTAATGTCTTATATTGGTCTTCTAATGGTCTAGTCATGCCATGGTGAGAAATAGTGGTGAGTAAACATGGTTTCATAGGGTGCTTATTTACTTATCAAAGACATTTAATGTCTTAATAAACTTATACAAACATTTCATGTTAGTTTAGAAAATTTAAGGATCTTTTTCGAACTTTAAGGAAACATTTTATGAAGAAAATATGGTTTTAACTAACTCCAATGTGTGTTAAAGATGATAAAATACAATGATATGTACATTACACTTATATAGTATTTAAAAATAAGTTTCTAATGTGTATATTATAGTCACAAGTTAGAGAATGGTCATATTCTTTTATTTCAATGCTTAAGACGCAGTTTCAAGTCAATTGTATGGACTTGGCATATCCACTTCAAATTGAAAAAATTTCAAAGGTATATCTTGGGATTATAAAGCTAGAAACTATGTTAATAATGTAGTTATAGGTCCTAAAGTTCAAAAAAATGTTTCCTTCTCTCCATCAATCCATTGGCAAGCTTCCAAAGGTAGTTTTCAAGAGGATGGTATCAATAGGGGAGAGAGAGAGAGAGAGAGAGAGAGAGAGAGAGAGAGAGAGAGAGAGAGAGGAGATGAGAGAGAGAGAGAGAGAGGAGAGAGAGAGAGAGAGAGAGAGAGAGAGAGAGAGAGAGAGTGAAGGTATAATATTTTTTCCATATTATGGGGTCGAGAGAGAGAGAGAGAGAGAGAGAGAGAGGAGAGAGAGAGAGAGAGAGAGTGAAGGTATACTATTTTTTCCATATTATGGGGTCATAGTAAGATTAAAATTTGTGAATTTATTTGTAGATCCATCCACTCTCTTTTTGAATAGTTTCTAAGGAGATAAGGTGCTTTTGAGAGGTACAAAACCCCATAGGCTCATTGTTTCTCCTCAAGGTGTTAATTTGAACCAATTTGGAACCATGAGAGAAATTTTAAAAGATACACATAGGTATACATAGACCATTATAGACCTTCACTGACCATGTTGGTACATGTGGGAGACCATTTGAGCAAAAGAACTTCATAAGAATTGGTTGTAGGTTTGTTCTTGAGTTTCAAGGTTCTCTATAGACTCCAGTGTAACTAAATGATTGACATAAGTTTAAACCATATTATCATCTCAATTAATGATCTATAATCACATTTATATTCTTTATTAGTATCCCCAATAGTCACATCATCACTCACCTTGAAAACTATGCAGGCTACCTATGTAATAATGGTTGGAAAAGCCCCTATCTTGGCTTGTTAGAGTTGTTTAATGGTATTGAACTCATAAATAATACATAAAAAAATATTTAATAGTAATATAAATGTTTTAACTATCATGATAGCATTCATAAAAGGATTTTTCCTTTAAACTACAGACCTATAGGTTTGCCTAGGTTTGTAGGTCTCTTTTGGACACAAAATGCACTAATTATTTGTTTGAAATGATGCTCAAAAGGGAATAAAAAAGATGTAGAATTTAGAAAAAAACTTTAGAAGTGTAAAAAAAGGAAATGAATAAGTGACCTTAGGCTCAAAATAGGTAAGCCTAATGTCATTCTAATTTTAGGATTGTATTATAACCCTTCATATCCACAAGTGATGTAAAGTGATAGTTTTGCATTGTTAGGTGTCATGAAATAATAAAACACTCTCATGATATAGGGTATAGACACTAGAGGATTGTTATAAATATTTAAATGGTCCTATGTGTTGATTCAAGGAACCTAAATGTCAAGAGTCATTCCTACAAGTCTTAAGAGCTGTATATCTCCCTTTCATGAAAATGCAATGACTCTTGTCTCTCAAATGTGGTTCAAATAGTGAAATAGGAATATAAAATATTTTATAACATTGAAATAATTTTCTACGTAAATTTAAATTAAAAATATAGTCAGATACTAACCCTTTAGCTCCAACTTATCATACTTGATGCTTACAATCAGATAAGATCCATAGGCATGTGTGTGTCCAATTACAAAATAAAAGAAATGAGATTTGATCTTGAATGAATGAATAAAGTGATTCAGTCATGGATATGAGTTACATGGTGAGTTGGAAACGTTTTTTAAGATAATAATCTTCAATTGAAACCATTCTTAGCATTAAATCTTCTTAAAGACCTATAAGCAGAATGGTTTAAAGTGACTTGAGCCCTGTGTAGATAATTTTATGTTGAAAGGAGTTATTCATTGAAAGAAATAAATAAATAAATTAATTTTATATATATATATATATATATATATATATATATATATATATATATATATATATATATATATATATATATATATATATATATATGAAGACTTAATGAATTACTTATGGAATTTATAAAAGTAAACATAAGTGTTGCAAAGCTAAAATCATGCAAACAAGGAGCTCTCATAGGCTTAGTAAAATCTGCCAAGTCAAGTAAATATGTCTTCTTGGTTTGATCATGGAAAAGGTATATAGAAGGAATTAAGTCACATGATAATGGTATCATAAAGATTTCATGACTCCACATAATATTGAAATTCAATGAAACAATGAAATATTTTGACAATACTCTTTTCTAGGCCTCTAGGATCACTAGCATTGGTTTGCTAGAGAAGCCTGAGTGTAGGTTGATGGTGGTTATTATAAGTTTTGAGAATAAGGATGGTAATAATACCATGATGAAATATCATAGTTATTTTTATAGACTCCCTTGAAGTTTTTTGGGCAAAAACCAAACTCAAAATACTACAAATGGGCCTAAAATGCATCAAGACCTCATGGTTGCACACTTAGCCATCCAAGAGGCACCAACTTATGCTTAGATCTCCTAGGATAAGATGCATGTTGGTAGGATAAGTTAGGGAAATATATTAGTGTCTATTAATTAGAAATTTAGGTCATTAAGTTTTTCATCCAAGGCAGATACTATATGAACCATCATTAAGATGATAAGACACTCCAAACCCTCTTAAACCCCTTCTATTGACCTGATGAGAGGAAGGTTGATATAAATGGTTTATAATTGATTGATTTTTTACTATAAACACTTTTATGACCTCTTCATGTCTAATGAGCACCTTCTTGAGTAGTATTTACCACCTGCAAAGTACATAATTATAAAGAAAATGCTAAGAAAGCCTATTTGTAGGCCTATTTGTGAATGATCAAGGTGGTGTTGAGCAAAAAATTAATGAGATATGATTGTTAATAATATAAAAATATATAATCATCTCCTACAAGCCTCCAAAATTCTCCTAAATGAATTGTTGTACCTTTCAAGTTAACAGTTTCATCTTAAAAGAGTAAATAAACCATTTTGCTAATCGAGAAGCTTTATTTTAAGCCTATGAAGTAAACTTGGAGGGATTTATTCTAACATATTAGTTTCCTAAAATTTTTTTAGACAATATAAAACCATTTTCATGCTCTATAACCTACAAATTTCATGAAAAACACTTTAAATGCCTCTTAATCCTATACAAGCACCTAGACTAGGGTTTTGACCATTTCTTAGTTCACCCATCCATACAAGGTTATAAGATCCAAAAATTAACATGGATCATGGTATTAGTTTTGCTAAATTTAATTAAACAATTGTTATAAGTTTCACATGTATGGGAGTGATTTTGGGCTAAAACTCAATTTTTAGGTATGAAGGCCTAATTGAGGTGTGAATATCATAAAAAGTGTACTTCCACTTTATTTTAGGTCCTAAAATTTGACATGGATCTATAATGGGGTATTTTATATTCAATAGTAAATTTATTTTCCTATTAAAAATCAGACATTATTTTACACAAGGAAGTTTGCATGATTTCAATGCTATAAGGAAGTGAGTCCAAGTGAGAGCTTAAGATGCAAGATGAAGTCTTGGAGAGTTTTTGATGACTCAACATGAGTTTTTATAGGTTTGATATGATATTAATAAATAATCCATGGAGAGAGATTTCCTTGATGAGGACAAACTCAAGATTTGACACTTTTAAGCAAGAATGGCATAATTAAATAAATTGAGATTCAAGACACCTAAGGAGATATAATCATCATGGAAACATTAGTAATGAAGACTTATAAATAGATGTAAAATATCAAAGATCATATGAATAGATAGTTAAATAAGAGTTAATGATTAACTATTCCATTTTTCCATTCACAAGCTAAGAGGAAGGGAGGTTTTGAAGAGCAAGGAAAGGTGTCAAGCAAAGCTAAAAAATCTTATGCCATGTGGAAGAGATAGACAACTTCTGGAGATAAACACTTGTCCTTATAACTTGATATATAATTCCATAACTCATTCTTGTTTATAACTCTCTTTTGGACACTTTTCACTCCCTTTCTCCTACATCCTTCTCTCCTCTGAACTCTGTCACTTTTTTTATGTATTCAACATTGATAGGTTATGTTTATATCCTCCCCCTGGGCATGGTGAATCTCTACCTATTTTCAAGCCTTTGATCCATGATAAAAGTATGGTTTTACCTCTTCCTTTGGCTGGTTTCAATGTGTGTGCTTGAATAGTTGATCTTGACAAGTGATTAGCTTTGATTCCTTGACATGTCCTTGTTTAACATTCATATTCAATTTAGAATCTATTTTGTAGGTCTTATGAAGTGTCAAAGTGAAGTGTGAAAAGTTGAGTGAGTTATCTATTCAATAGTGTCATCATATGACCCACTGACTAGTCCTCCTAGCCCAAACATCTTTCAAAACATTCATATGAAGTGTTGATGTAGAGAGGTAGATTAAGATTAGTGTTTGTTTCAGGTTAGTCTCATGTTTGAAGTGCATTTGCAGCTAGTTGATAGTGTTCAAACTATTTTGATGCATCACATCTATTAGATTAGGTTCTCTCTCTCTTCCTAGAAATTTGGTAGATTAGTTTGTGAGCCTAAGTGATACATCAATGGAATTATCCCTTTAACCTGTATATTCAATCTAAATTTTGGCCACTCATAGACTAGGATTGTCTCCATGTTATTCTAAATTTATAAGGCTTGAACTACCTTCCAAGGGTATGATGAATAAGATTAAGGGATATAGAATGTGGGATCCTACTGCCCAAAAAATCATCATTAGCAAAGATGTGTAGTTTAATGAATCATCTTTTCTAAAATTAGATGCATAAATGAAAGAAAAACAACAACCTAAACATTGACATGTTAAGGTTGTAATTGAGCCATTTTTCAAATTTTGAAAAGGAGGAAATTCTTTCATTTTTTGATGGTGAAGATGTTTAAGTTTCACAATAACCTAATGAAACACCTTAGCTAGAAACACCTCCATAGCTAGTATGGATATATACATGGGTTAGGCATCTTCCTAGTGAGTACAATCCTAATATTTTAATTTCTTTGATTTTTAGTGATTGGGAACCTATTTGTTATTAAGAATAATTGGTAGATACGGATAGTGCCAAATGGAAAAAAATAATACAAGAGGAAATGGATGCCTTGGATAAGAACAAGTCATGGGACCTAGTGTAATTTCAAAAAGGCAAAAAACTAGTTGGATATAAATGGGTTTACAAATGAAAGATAGGTCTTGATGATAAAGTTGAAAGGTAAAAGGATAGATTAGTGGTAAAATTATTTGAACATAATGAATGTATTGACTACCATGAAATGTTTTCACCATTTGTTAAACTTGTTTCAATTCAAGTTATTTTAGAATTAGTGGATTTACTTGAATTGGATTTAGAGCAGTTAGATGTTAAAAAAAAACATTATTACATGGAGATTTATAAGAGGATATTTATGGAACAACAAGGGTTTTGAATAGGATTAAAAAGGTACTTGTTTTCAAGCTCAAGAAATCCTTGTATGGCCTGAAACAGTCACCCAAGAAATGGTACAATAATTTTTATCCCTTAATGGGGAGCCAATTCTTTTTAAGAGTGAATATGATCATTGTGTTTAATTCATGTTTTTGGACAGTGGCTTATTCATTATATTGGCATTGTATGTTGATGTTATGCTTGTATCAATTAAAATCATGGCATATATCAATAGTTTAAAGGCTCATATGGCTAGGAAATTAGATATGAAGGATCTCAAAGCATCAAAACAAATCTTAGGCATGGAGGTACATAGAGACAATAAAAATGGTAATTTTTGGTTATCATAGTATAGGTATTTGAAATAGATACTAACTAAATTTGGTATGAATAATGTGAAATCAGTTAGTACCCCTTTTGCTTCCCATTCAAAATTTTATTCAAATTTATATCAAAGTAGTGATGATTAAAATGAGTATATGCCACATGTACCATATGCTAATGTAATAGTAATTTTAATATATTCTATGGTATGCACACCGCCCAATATTTCACATTCAGTTGGATTTATCTTAAATAGACGGAAAATCTAGGTAAAGAATATTAGGTAGTAGTGAAGTGGATGTTTCATTACTTACAAGGCACCATTTATTATTGGATCACCTAAAATAATAATGGCGATTCTATTATTGAAGTGGGTGTTTCAAAACTTTCAAGGCACAACTTATTATTGGATCACCTACAATATTAATGGTGATTCTATTTATAGATATCTTGATTCATATTTTATAAATGATTTAGATAAAGAAGATTGAATTCTAGTTATGATTTTACACTTGTAAGTGGACCTATTATTTGGATGCCAAAGCTTAAAAATACCATTGATGTATAAATTACTAAGTCAAAATATGTTGTTGCCTATCATGCTTGTCAGGATGAAATTTAGCTAAATGGATATTGGGTGAGTTTCAAAGAGAGAGATACAAAAATGATGGTATTTTATGATAGTTAGAGTGTAATTTATTTGTCCAAAAATCCATTTTATCATAGTAGGATAAAGAATATTATTGTAAAGTAACATATTATTAGACAAGTGATTGATGAAGGAAAAGTATAACTTGAAAAGATTCACACATAGGAAAACAATGTTGATATGTTCACAAAACTAATATTAACAGAGAAGTTAGAATGTTTTTTGGCTTGATATCAAGCAAAAATTATTGTCAAGATGGAAATTTCTAGATATGTGACAACAAAGTTAAATTTTGGATCCCTTTATGGTACAGTCTATAGCTTGATAGGGAGGGTATGGACCTCACTATTGTCATTGGGGAAAACCCTTATTTCTAGGAAGATTAATTACACTAAAATATATTTTTAGAAGGAAATTCCTATTGGCATTTTACCACTCTACTTTTAGGAGGAATAATCCTAACGATGATTTGGTAATTAGGAATATTTATCTTTGTGGAGTTAGCATGTAATCTAGACATTGAGTTCACTTGTAATATGTTCATCTTGGAATTAATAAAGCTTGATATCTTACACCATGTATGTTTCATTAGATTTTTAAAGGTTTTATCATGTAAATCATGTTTTTTTATCTCATGCATGTTGAATATTTTGTTTATTTAATTATCTCTATTATTACAATATGTTCTTTTTCTATTGTTTTAGAGTGTGAGGTTTCCTAACAAAAACTATGTGGAATATACTTTGGTTATATTGGTTACATGCCCAAACATACCAATTGGGAAATTATAAATGCACTCAGGGTGGGGTCACTCTACAAATGACCAAATTTTAGATCATGTGAAAAAAAATGAGAGATAGTCTCATAATGCTGGCTTGTAATTATGGTGCAGCCATTTATTCATTTTTTCTCTCCCTGATTGACTGAACAACAAATTTGTCTCGCAAGCCCATTGAAAACAACTGTAAAAATATACCAAAAATTAGAGATAATTTAAAATTAGAGAGTGGGATATAAACACATAATAAATAATGAATGAATGATTATTTTGATTCTTAGTGATCAAATGAAACAAACCATAAACAACTATTCTATGGCTTACTTTGGAATTCAAGTTTACAACTTCTAAACACTTGTTCCTTTCTCTTATATTTTCTATAGAGAAGTGATTTTATAGTCTCCAAAAAAAATTTGGGCCCAAATAAAATACTGTGAAATCAAAAATTCTCAATCCATTATCATTGGTGCAGACTTAATTAGAGATCCAAGTAAATGTAGGTTTGCCTAGGTAGCCTAGTCTAATACCACACTTAAACAAGCAAATAAAATACTCAAATATACACAAAAAAATTAAGTCAAGATGAATATAGATAAAAATAAGTCATATATTCACCCATAAACACTATGAAAGTAAATACAACAAATGAAAATCCTATTTGAAATCTTAGATCTAAATCATGACAAAACAATGTTCTATTTAATCATACACAACGAGTTTACATTTGTTGATATGCTCACGTAAAAATCTTAATCATGTGTTCTCAATATAAACCAACATACACAATATTATAAAAACATAAATTTGATAACTGCAATGCCGTATGACCTCTACACACACCACTTATTTCTATAAATTAATGTATACAATCTTTACACCTAGTTCAAGCCTCTACAGGCTCTTTTGGTGATCCACAACCAACTTTCCAATAATATTATAACCATATTCAACCCATCCTACCCTAGAGGAAATCCATAATATTTTATAGGACCCAATTATCTTACAATTAGAAATCAACATTTAGGGAAATAGGGCATCGACTAAAGAAAACGTTGTTATACATTATTTACTAAGAAATTGGTAGCATACCCATGACATGAGCCACTTCTCCTTTTGGCAACCTATTTTATTTCCTTTTAATAGATATGAGCAACCTACCCCTTTGAATCTATGTGTTCTCTCTTCTAAGCTTGACAATTGTTCACTTTCTTTATCAACATTACCCTATTCTTCTTAAATATGTATGATCTAACTCCAATATGGATAAAATAGTCCCTACTATCCACTAAGTGTGCTCTGGTCACTATGTTTTCATTTGGTTTTCCTTAATAATAGCAACAACCTCTTTTTTATTTCCTCTATACACTCCTATGAAGAGAAAATAGATCTTATAAACTAAAACAAAAGAAACAATACTATAAAAATATAAGGAAAATGGAATACGCAATAATTTCTCTAGTATAAGTGTAAAAAGTTGGGGGACAAAATGGGGCCTACCTACGAACATGTTTTTCCCTAAAATTAAAAAATCTCAACTTTTATAGATTATTTGAGATGGCTATACTCAAAATTTGAAAATGGTATAAGAACATGAATAGTAGTATTTTGAGTCTAGTCTTTAAAACATATAAATTTTAAAGAGGAACTCTTATTTTTTACATTACCCATTAGATCCAAAAATTTGATGTCATGGTCATATGAATTAAATAATGTCATGTGTGTTTCAAATGAATGTAATGTTGGCCATGTCTTCAAATTGCTTCTCCATATTATAATAAGTATATGATGCCATGGAGGTTGCTTTTTCCTTACATCTAGCATAAAATCCATGAATGAATTGGTAAGATGCCTCTTACTTTGCTAGTTTATCCAATACATAGTAAGACAACTCAAGTGGTGAGACCAACACTCCATAAATTATGATGAATGTGTATTGTAATTATTACCAATAAGATTTGATATAGAATAGACTTTATTTTTTCTTCAAAAAATCTTAGAATTATTGTCTCATTGATGGATCGATATAGTAGTGGACATAAATAATTTTAGATTTCCTTGATGAAATGTTAATTCTTGTGCACATTTAAATTTAAAAATTATAAATGTATAATAGTCTAGGAGGAATGATTTCACATACATATGCAATCACATTTCAATGTGTCACATGCAACATATAAGAATTTGGACATCATATATAAATTATGTGCTTTTGTCACTTATTGGACTTGTTATCATAGATTGTAAGAAATTATTTCTCTTAGGGCACATTTTAATCATCATTGATATTTATTGAGAGTATGGGTACCCAAGTTTGATCAACATGGACAATGTCTATAGCTCCATATAACATTTTAATTAGTTCCATCCTAACTTTGACACAAGGTCTAATAACCTAATTGAAATAGAGTTAACATATTATATATTAACTCGATTATCTAGGTCCTTAGCAAGGTCTTTGAGAAATTATCTAACATTATGGATATTAAGCCACTATAATACCATTATTTGATTGTAAACCATTATAGGGGTGATAACTAATATAAATTTTAAAATTAAATAATTTCATGAAACATTATTTTATTATGATGTTTATGTAATTGAACCATGTCTTTTTGGTCTATAATTTTCATTAGAGTATCTTTTACTCATGCTTGTTAGGTTTGTCCTATGTGGACTTTAGCCCAAATTGACTATTTTAGCTTGCTTTTTGTTTTTCCTTTCTTATGTAAGAAAGTGCATTCATTGAAATATTTATGCTTTTGTATTTATATCATTTGAGTATAAACATTATTTTCTCCATTGTTTTCCTATTGTTTATGATGAATCATTAATGGCTATGGTGATGATACATTAGAGTTATCTTGGCTAAAAAGTTTTGATAACTCTTTCATGATACTAGAGCCACCGTCTAAATAGCTAATGATGAGCCCTAATTATTTTTTAATACTATTGGCAAACATCTAGCATCTACCATGCACCTATAGATAGTCATCTAATTGATTGGCATTTGGTTTGTGCACTAAGATCTTGATTTTTTATCTGCATTGGTAGATTTGCACTCCTTAAGAGCCTCCTCTTACCTAATCCATGTAATCTCCATGCTCATATCAGCACTAGTTTTGCCTTTTTTGATGGTTTAAATATGCATTCTAATGGTTTTCTATCGGCATCCTCTTACTGAGAGCCACCTATTATCCTCCTTCTAACCTATGATATCTCCCTTGATTTGAGAACCTTTATAGAGTTATTTTTTGGTGGACTCCTCTTCCATCTTCATAAGAATAGATCCCATAATTTCATGTTGTAATCATCAGCCACATAGAGACGTTGTGGCCACTAAAGAATGTCGTAGAAAAAATATTTCATCAAAGAATTCTTAAGGTAGACACATAAGGTTGGGTCATGGGAGTGGAATTTAGTAGTGTCCATGGGTGGAGATGCAGCAGGTTAGCTAGGTTGGTGGCATCAGGAGGTGAAGGTAGTGGCAGTGGATACAGGGGCTAGTGGATGTGCTACCTGAATACAGTGCAACTCATCCATGGTTGAGCCCAACTGCATCTAGATTTGTTGTGTTTGGAGTTTCTTTTTTAATTTTTGGTGTTATCTACTTTGTTATTACAGGGACATATTTTTTATCTTTTTGATCTATGTTTTTTTTGAATAGGTATGAGGTTTGTGTGGAGGTCTTGTTTTTCTACTACAAGATAGAGGAGCATGGTTTTGGACAATGCTTTGGATCTGAATTGGAATGCTCATGCTAAGGTTTTGACTAAGTTATCTTTGTGGAGAATCACTATACATCTATGGGTGGCATGGGAGCTTGGCATAACCTTTGTTATTAGCTCATCCTTTTCATGGAGATTTGCTTGTTTTAGGTTTGAGTTTCATGTTAAAGCTAAATGTTTTTCTATTTAGATAAGATTTGTTATTTACCATGGACCTAGTCCTTTTTTTAGCATTGGCATTTAAAGAGAATAAACTAGATCTACAACAAAAAAAACTATATAGCATTAAATTTTTTTTGTTTTGTTTTCTAATCTGGACTGCATAGCAAATCTGATGTGTCCATTACTAAGGCACTTGGATAATAAGTGGTAGACCTAAGTTCCTTGTGCTATAATTAATTTATTTTTATAAACTTACACTTTGATCTGAGCTCAACTCCATTATTATTTCTCAGATCTGAGTGATTAGTTAATTTCATTGTCCTATGTTGGTTGGGAATTTTATTATCAAGCCTATACTTTTGTTGATAGTGCTAGAGTTTTCACCTCTACTTTGCCATCCTCTTGATCAGAAAGGAAATATCTCTTGGTGGTATGTCATTTTATTACTCAACATAGTGAAAAAAAAATTAAATCCACTCCTTTCCTCTCTTTGCTTAGCTATTCATTTATTTTATTTGCCTTAACAGCTATATTTTTTTAAAGAAGTCAAACTCATTTACATGAATATTGAGGTAATCGACAAAACTCTTTTTCCCTTTAGTTGAATTTTTTAATTCTAGTGAAAAATTATGGTTCCAATGAGTGGTTACACACCTATGTTTATTACTTATTTGATCTCAAAAATTAGTTTGTGTTATTTTTAATTGTTTTGACCATTTTTATGGAAAATCAAAACACTTATAACTTTTGAACCGTAACTTAGATTTGAGTTACATTTTTTTTTAAAGTGTATTTTTTTCAATTATCTATCCATTGGTGTCATTAATTGTAAAATTCCACAATTTTAAAAAGTGCCTCAATCTGGGGGGTCTCTTTGCATTGGTTGTGTTGACATTACTACAGTCTGTGGTGACATTTTTAATGGTGATGAATTTTGCTATATTATATCTTTTATTTTTTAGAGATTGAAGGGTGAAGTTTAGTATAATAGGATGTCAGACCCCCTCACAAGCAACACATACTTCTTTCTTGCTTCTTCTCGATTACATTATCATCATTTATTGTACTCATTGATAAATTTTGGCTGAATCAAACATCATATTCTTAAGTGTACATTTTCACTCTCATGGGGTTTCATATTCTATGGGCCCTGCATTGTACTTTGCACACACATCTTAGATGCATTTTTGGCTAAGCCTGACATCCTCTTGCATGTGCTTTGCATATTGTTGTTTTTAGCTGCTGATTATTCTTAAGTTGTATTTGCATACATCATGCCTCTTTTATCTATTTATCATACTCTTATAGCATCCAATGACATGCATTAGTACATTGACACATTATTAGTTTTGTCATGTCTCCTCAAGGCCTCTTTCTTAGTGCCTTACCTTCTTCTATGGGGAAACTTTTTCTTCTCCCTTATTTTTAGAGCAACTCTCTTGATGGTTTATTCCATGGGTTGACATTATCCTCCTTTACAGCTATTCTAGTGAACCCCAGTGTCCTTATTTCCATTTGATGTTTTTATGTATGGGTTATGTTGTACTCACACTAATTTATAAAGTGTCATCGGTGGTTTACTGATACAACCTTATCTACCTTCATGCATTTATGTGCTCTATTCTGAGCAGCTTATCACTTCATCAATTTCATGTATTTTCCATCACCACCATGATCCATCATCTTTGAGAGGACTATCTATATTTTTCACACCTTTTTTTAAAGTTGACAATCTCCTTATTTGGAGATATTTTGGTATATATAGTGTTAACTTATTCGGTGTTCGAGTAATGGATTTAGACCACTCATGTAGATGCCTTTATTTTTCCATTCCATCCATTAAACAATATGGGGGTGATGTACATTCTTCTTTTTGGTGTTAAGCATTCCTTACACATTTTGTACTTTTTTAAACTTTTATCACCATTGATAGTCTTCTTTTTTATAACTATTATAGTGTTTATAGTGTCAGTTATTTTGTGATTGAGTAGTGGATTTAGACAACTCATGTAGATTGAGTTATTTTGTGACTGGTGAGTAATTGGAGTATGAAATTCTTCAACATAATATTTAGGGGGATTTTTTATAGCATCCATCTTATTCTTTATCTCTTTTGGGGGGATTTTTTCCTACAGGTTTCTCTCTTTTTCTTCATTTCATGATAGTTATATGTATTTATTTCAATTTTGAGTGCGTTATGGATTTTTCATTTGTATATTTATATCTTATTCAGGCACTTTTTTTTCCTAAAATCCATATGAAGATTGTTACTTGACTCCATTTCTTTCTTAGTGATACAAATGTGGTATCCCCAATAGTGACACCAGTGTGGCAGCCCCACTAGTCTTTGTGCTCATTTCACCATCATGTTGGAAGTTATTTAGGTTATGCTTCTTAGGGTTCATAATTTTATCTATTACTTTGGATTGTAATTTTTTATTCATTGATCCTCATATTTACCTCCATTCTTACTTTGACTTTGTGGTTATAGTGACTCAACATATTTCTACTCAAGCATGATGGATATTAATCCATAAGGACATGTGACTTCAAACTACATCCTATATTATTAGCCCCTATCTTCACTTGAGGAGGGTGTTAGAGTATAGTTTACTCATGCTTTATAAGTTTATATTATGTGGACTTTAGTCCCACACTGACTAGTTTAACTTTCTTTCTATTTTTCCTTGCCTATATAAGCAAGTGCATTCATTGTAATATTTGTGTGTTTGTATTCATATCATTTGAGTATAAAAATTATTTTGTCAGTTACTTTCCTCTTGTTTATGATGAATCATTAATAGTTATGGTAATGAACCATTGGAGAGATCTTGCCTAAAGAGTTTTTGATAACTCTTTCAGTTTTAGTAAATACATTGAAAAAATATCTATACATGGGTATACCTCTAGTTTGGTTACTACTCAATGAAGGCCTACAGTTCATATGTAAATTTCACAATTTGATTAGTGTATGTTATCTTGGGGGGAAACATCATCATCTAGTATCATCTTCATTTCATTTATTTCCTTGAAAATAACATTGTGTAATCACCTAAAAGTGGTATTTGGATGTTAATAGTGTCACTTGAGTTAACTTATTCCTATCTTATCCCTAAACCTATCTTAGAGCTTTAGACACACTTTTTAAGTCATTATACAAACCAAAAACCTCTACAATCATCCAAAACACACTCCCAAGACTATATTCTTAGTTTTTGACCCAATTTTCCAAGCAGTCTACCAAGTGAAAATTAGCATCATATTTGGGATACTACATTCATGTGGCATTAGTGTCCCCAACTGGACTCTATTTTCCTTAGCCCTAACTCTTTTAAATGGATATATTTTCAAAAAAAATCCCCTTATAATGTTATCCTAACCACATTTTATTATTCACAAAAGATAAAAATCTCCATAAATACATTTCTAATTGACCTCTATTAATTATATGTAAAATAAATACGAAAGCACATTGAAACCAAAGAAAATTTGAGAAAAACTAAGGTATTTGATATCTATTTTACCCTACTTATGCATACTACCATCTACAGTAATCCTAAGCCTAGTTTACAAAGATTTCAAATCTCAAACACATTTAATGAATCCAAGTCCACTCTCATTCTAGCATTCACTTGCACTTATGTCAAGCACTAGGTGAACTACATTGGGATTGATCCCTCTTCGAAGTATTGGTATGGAAGATGATCTCTTCACATCATGGTGTTAAAGATGTCTATCCTATCCTAATAATGAACAAAATAATATTAAACATGCCATACTTATAATAAAGATTATGTTTTACACACTAAATTAGGTTTTTTAGGCATAACATATATTTCCATGTTTTGTGTGCGTAGGAATAGGACCTAAGAACACAAGCATAAGTTCTCTCAAAAACTAGGAATAGTCCCACAAAGGGGACACTACCACCACTTCGAGGACACTATAGAAGCATGGTGATACTATACATATGGGGCACTACTATCCAAAAAACAAATGAATTCTAGAATCATGTTGATGACACAAAGAATTATTCAAAACCCAAATTTTAGAACCTAGATCATTCATGACAGTCACTTTGTAGATAAGTCAATATTTATGTCTATTTATTACCTTTTTTAATAAATTAAAATAAATTAAATATCATAACAAATAAATGTTTAATTATTTTAATTTATTAATTGATTTATACATCTCAGCCCTTTAACCCTAGATTCAAAACACCCTAACCCTAGTCACACTTAGATTTTTTATCCTTTTATATTTAAACTCAGATTTTAAATCCAAACATCTTCTAATTTATATTTCATACAATCATGATATTAACGATAGAATAAATTAATCACTTTTTATTTCAAAATTTAATACTTTCATTTGTATATTTATTCCTTTTAACTTGGAATGAACTCAGAAAAGACATAAACACATGTATAGATGATGATTATATCAATTTAAATATATGAGATATCTCATAGCATGTTATCTTTATCCTATATGAAATTCCAATAACATGTAACCCATATACATATAGAGGATTTTGTACATAAGATAACAATTATGTTTCAGGATTCAATATCATCTCTTATACATAGGAAAGATTCTCCTTCTCCTCCTCATCTGCATGAGGGTGATAACTACTTTCCCTCTAACTAGTTCCATGATATATTTCCTCCACAAGATGAATAATCCTATAAAACTATCACTAATCTTGCTTATTAGTCTATTCACACCTCTTTCATAAAGGGTGTGTGCCTACATGTTCAAACAAAAATAGCTAGAGTTTGCACTTGTGATACTCTATGCGATCAAATTATCAATATGAGAAAGATAATTATGGGTTTAAGAAATTTAAAAAAAAAGTATTACATGAAAATATTACAACGTTGAAAAATTAATTTAGAAGAAAAAGGCCTCCAAGGCATAATAGTGTAAATCATGTTTATACATCTTCACCTAGTCAATTTGTGGAAAACAATGTTACATATCCAAATCATAGATCACAACAAAGTGCATCTACAACTAGTGATGAAAAAACTACTCAAAGTTAAAATAAGAGTTTAAGTGAGATCCTTAGGGACATGATAAAATCTAAGTTGATCGACCTACATCCTCTACACCAAATGAAGAGATCAAGTTATTTTTTTGCATATCATAGAATGCATGGGCACCACATAGAATCATGTTTAGCATTGAAAATGAAAATACAATATATAATGGATACAAATGACTCACATAGTGATACTTCATCCACACAACATACAATGGGACATCTACCAATTCAAAAAAGGTTAAATTTAGAAATAGTAAAAAAAATAGTTAGTAAATCATAAATCAAAACAACACAAGGGTCAAAAAGTAAAATCACATCAAGAAAAGATACCTCTCTAAAAGGAGGTTCAACATTTAATATGGTATATTTTTTTTCACAAATATAGACAAAATTTTGATTATCATGGTTAAGGTTTGGGCAAATAGGCCCAAGTCATCACTTTTCCTATTCTAGTAGTTTATAATATTGATCAGCAAGTTTTGGTATTTATTAAACATCCTAAAGAAAATCATTCACATATATATTATGTCAAATAAAAACATACATATACATAGGAAATGTTATATAAAGAGAAACATCTTAAGTTATGAATTCAAAATCATGCTTAACTAATAATTATTCTCAGAATAGGTTTTCTAGTAAAAGAGCCTCCATAACACCATATGTCTACAGTAGACACAGTTTCAAGGGAAATTTTTTTAATAAATGTGCCAAAGCACAACTTAAAAAGGTCAAATCCATAGTATGATGTGGTTCCCTCCAATGTGCCATGTTATTATGATTCTGATGATGAATATTACTCAAATTCTTACTGTAACAACATTAAAATACAACATAGCAATCACACTGTATGAGAGATTATCATTCTTATTTTTGACACATGTCATAGTGATAGTGATTATCCCATGAGACTTATCTATTAGTATGGTTTGTACCCTTGTACACACTTCTCTCTCACACTACTTATACATAGTTTAATTTAATTTTTTGATACATATATTATACTTAGAAAACACAACAATAATATAACATGTCAAAATACTAAAAAATCAGATATTTCCAAAATAAAAAAGGTTTATAGATTATATGCATTGTTATGTTTACATTTCTACTATTTTCTAGATATTGCATATTGCTAGCTATCCTAGTATAGCTAGTTTTATCATGCATATATGCTTCACTTGTTATTATCAGGTGCTTGTAGATTACATATAGGATCCCGGTCCACTACATTTATCTAGACCAGCTATCATCTACCCATTAGGGGAATTTATACTGATCCTAGTTTATACATTTGATACATCTACATATTTGCAGTAATCTCATACATAATTGCTATAACCAAGTTATATATTTATATACTACACATTCTAGTTTTTGCATTGATATATATTTTTGTTGATCATTACTACTCATTGCTCAGATTTTTTATTGACTATCACTAGTTATACTCATCATTTATACATACTATCATTTACATAGAATTATACTACACAGTTATACATACATTCATTTTTATTCATCCTAGATTAGACTTGATTATGTTTCTATGCTTCTTCCATATTTAGGGCATTTGAGTATGTAATTATTCTTTGGATTTACATTGCTTATCTATTTTATGCATTAGACATGTTACCATTTCTATTATGTGTAATTTTTTATTTATATATAAGAATATTTAAACATGTCTTTCCATGAGGATCTAAGCCAAATTGCTTGTTGTTTGTATATGTGGACATTTTAACATGTCCTTGTATGTTTTCATTCTTAGATTTAGTGAAATATGCCCATGTCCCTTGTATTATGGCCCCTTAGCCTATATTTCATGTGCCCCATGTGCTTATATGTATATTTCTACACCATAACACTTTTATTTTCTTGTTACAAACACACACATACACCAATTTTTAATGCCATGAGGGATCTCATGCATCTACCATTCTTACTTGGGATCTATGATGGACATTATGCTCCATCTCTTTAAGTAGTTACTCAGATTTGATGTTATACACATTGATTACATATATCTTGACACCTTATGCAATGATAGATTATAACATACATCTTACATTTCCTACTTATGCTCATATTTATTTACATTTTATTGTTATGTTTGTAAATTGTATTATAATATCATGCACATGCTCCAACTAACATATTTTGTAGAGCTACATTTTTTATAGGGAAATTATTACACATATTTCATAACTACCCTCAAAAGAGGGGGAATTCATAGGGTTTGCCCTAGAGATTAGGATTCTAATTTTCTATTCATAGATAAATTTCACCACCTAGGCTTAGTTTTAAAAATCAAACACAAGGCAAACATAAGAAAAAATAAATACTCAAAAAATAGTTTAGATCACCTCAATTTTAGACAAGGTAGACATTAACACCTAGATTGGGACACTATTACCATAGGGCACTACTATCCACTAAAGTTCACTATTGTCAAGTAGCCCTAGCTTTAGGATAGTCTGGATTATTTCGACTAATACACTAGGTACATTACATATTTACATAGATACAATCACGTATTTGATAGTTATATTTAGATTTTCCTTAGATACATTCATTTCAAATTAGATTCATATCAATTTATAAGATTTGGAGGCATCATTTATGGCATCATCACTTCCACATTTAGTTTAGTTACATAGATTCAATTTTTACATAGTTCATATTCAATATACTCAAATACCATATTGGGGGATTGTACATGGCATAAAGTTTCCATAGACTCATCTACACATAGATTGATTGGATGGAATGGTAAACTCCATACCAATATCTATGTTATATACACTTACTATCACATTTTAGGTTGTCTCCAAATTCATGCCTTATTCTATTTATAGTGGTTGGCATTCACAAGTCGCCTAGAGCCATCTAATATATCCAAGTGGAGGTAGACCTGATATACATAATTAAATTTACTCAATTAGATAGTTTTAACACTTTGCATATTTTAATTATAGGTGAATCTAATTTACATGAGTGGGAAATGATGGATTCATAGCCTATTTGAGTTGTTGATCCACCCACATGAGAAGGTTAGACACACTTACATTCTTATCCAAGATATTCACATATCATAATCTACCAAGGAGGGGTGGGTAATGATGAAGTCAAAACTAGATTGAGTTCTTGAGCCAAGCATATAAGGATTAATAAAGCCATTAGATCAATATAATCTATTAAATGATATGATCACTATATAAACTCACACACATAAGTTGTCACAAAGTTCATTCATTGGTTCACATACCCAATGAGGTGTATTTGTTCCTTTCCTCTCTCTTTACTTAGCTTTACTTAGTTACTTTTTCACCATAGTGTTTTTCTTTTGATCATCTCTTAAGTAAGGACTAATTTTTGGATATTTAATTTTAGGACTTTTGTTTGAATTTTTTTTTACATACGCAAACCCAGATTCACATAACTAAGACTCAAATACACATGCTTCATTTCCAAGGTAATTCAAGATATGCTTATTTTTCTTTTATACTAGTCATTTTAATTTTCTACATTTATAGCATAAGGGGGTATGCAATCACTCAAAATTGGTTTTTGGATGCTAAGAGTGTCTTTTGAGTTAACCTATTCTTAAATGAGCCCTAGACCTATCTTAGAGCCTTAGACATACTTTTCCAATAATTTTGCAAACCATAGACCTCTACAATCAACTAAAACATAGTTCCAATACTATCTTCTTAGATCCCAGCTGAATTTTCCCTATAATTTATTATGAGGACATTAACACCACATTTGGGACACTACATCCACATGGCACTAGTATTGCCAATTGGGTGATATTGTCCTTATTCCTAACTCTTCCAAACACATACTTTTTCAAATGTGTGCCACTCCTAAGGTCAACATAAGCACATTTTATTATCCACATAAGCTACATATCTATATAATTAAATTTCTAATTGACCTCTATTCACTAGATAAAAAATATATGCAAAATCACTTTTAAACTAAAGTCAAGTTGAGAAAAATTAAAGTATTTGATCCTTATTCTAACCTACTTATGCATACCACCATATACACTAGCCCTAAGCCCAATTTTCAAATATTTTAAAGCTCAAATATATTCAACGCATCCAAGTCCACACTCATTCTAACATTCACTTACACTTTCATCAAACACTAGGTGTGAGAATTACATCGGGCTTGATCCGTCTTTAGAGTATTGGTATGTTGGAAATTCTCTTCATAGCAGGGTGTTGAGGATGTCCATCCTATCCTATTAATTAACACATAATTATTTTTCATGCCATACTTGTAAGGAAGATTAAGGTTTGTACACTAAATTAGGTTTTTCAAGAATAAAATAGAGTTATAGGTTTCATACATGTAGAAATAAGACCTAAAAACACAAGCACAAGTTTTATAAGATAATAATAATGGTCCCATAAAGGGGACACTACCACCACTTTGAGGACATTATAAAAACATGGCACTACTATCTAGATCAAAGCATAATAGTGTGTCCCACTTTTTGGCATAAAGAAGCACATAAAATTTCATCTTCTCCTCAAAATATCTTGAGTTTAGGTCATTTAAATTAATAAAAAAACATGTTTTAGACTATATAAACAAGTATGCATTACATATATATTCTTCCTTCTTTTTTTAACATTAAGTATGATTTAAGATTTTTTTAATTTTTTTATATCGACCAGTGGGACACAGTATTATGTTGTTACCCATCCATATGAGGCACTATTGTCTAGTGATCAAATAGATTTCACAATCCTATTTATGACACTCAAAATTATCTAGAACCTAGTTTTAAGAACCTAGATGATTTTTTATAGTCACTTTCGAGATAAGTCTATGTTTTCGACTATTTATTTCTATTTCTAGAATGTTAAATAAGGTAAAATGCCATACTAAATCACTACTTAATTAATATAATTTAATTAATTGATTTAGACATCTCAAATCTTTAAACAAACATAGGAATAGAGCCATGCTTTTATTCTTTTGTATTCTTCTCAAGAATAAAAGTGCTCAATAAGTCAACAATGGTATGAATACATACACACTCAACTGTGAGAGAAAGTCCTATTTTTCATAAGGTATTTGACTTTTTTTTTGCTTTGAATAATAGACAATATGAAAACCAATCTGAATATTAAATTTAAGACCTCGTTTAATTATTTTTAAAGATATTTTAGAGTCAAATTTAGTCATGTAATTAGTGTGTATCAATTATAAAGGATGGGCTTTCACAACTTTTTCCCATTAAAAATATTATTTTTCCCCTTTTCATAACATTTTAAAAAAAATTGGGTCATCCACATATCATCATCACCCAGTCTCGATATTGTGGGGGACATGAAGTTTAATTTCCACAAGTCATGTGGACTACACATATAGAATCTTATCATTTCATTGTATGATTTAACTCTCCATTGAGATCTTAAATTTTTCATGTTTTTTTGAGATATCCACATGGTGGTCTTCAAATGGCTTGAAATCAGGTAATTACCAAGATTACTAACCTATTTCAAAAAATTACAAGACTATGTGATTTTTTTTAAAAAAAACACATGTTCTTTTTTGATTACTTTGGAGCCATGTAATAGAAATTATTATGAGGAGTTCTCAAAACTAGTATGAGGAAATCTTGGTTGCATGATTAATAATATAGTGATAAGTGGAAGGATTGGATTGACTTGAAATAAAATAGTGTAGGAAATATTTGAGGAGTTTTTTTTAATTGCATGATGGTTAGAGACTGTGAG
Organism: Torreya grandis; assembly: GCA_037957365.1. Lineage (NCBI taxonomy): Eukaryota > Viridiplantae > Streptophyta > Pinopsida > Cupressales > Taxaceae > Torreya > Torreya grandis. Next base: position 1,566,554 of record JARHVA010004371.1, on the reverse strand, counting down.
GTCCAACAAAATCAATGTGTGGCATCACCAAATTGAGAAAAAATTAGAATCTAGTAATATTATTTATAGTGATCATTTCTAGGTAAAGATAAATATTTTAATGTTGATGAGGTTTTATATGGACAACAAAACTTTTAAAAACATTATTTAAATTTTGTAAAAGTGATGATATAACATCCTGGTTGTATTGGAAACTGGTGGCATTGACTACACATTTTTCATGTTGCATTTATAAATTAAATTATTAATAAAAAAAACAATTTTAATTTAACTTTGGACTAACAACAATATTCGTAGAGACTATTGTTACTATTGGGAATTTGTGACACTGACAACAAACTTTAACTACACATCAAATCATGTCTATCACACTTTTGTACTGTCATGATAACCTAAAACCTAATCTATGAAATGTAATTTTGGTGGAATGAAGAGCCTAGTCTCATGATACTATAAATATAAAAGTATTTAAAAGTATTCCAAAGATGTTTTAGGAGTAGATATGTAGTGAAATGGTCTCATGGATTTCAAAAATTGCAAAATTTTAACCTATAGTGGAAATCTAGGCAATTTGAATGTAAAATCAAATTTAAAAAATATTTTTAGAATAATTTTTATTGGTTTTAAAGTGTCTAAAAATTATCTATAGTTGCTACAACTTCTTGCCCCTAGTTTTCACCCATCTCCAAAAATATTTCTCCTATATTGTCGATGCTCCTATTTTTTAGGAAAATATTCAATATTTTGCATTTCACTATATTTACACTTACATGGGCCACCTACAACTTCAAAGTAATTGCATTTTAACCCTCCTTAAGACCATTATCTAAGAGCACATAGGCCTAGTTAAAAAAAATATTAAATTAAATTGTCTGTGGAGTTCAACATTTGGCAATAGTATAAAGACAATATGAAACTTTATACATAAAGAATGTTTCAAAATATAAAACTTTATATATTATATTTTACAAGATATTATTAATGGAAAAATTACTTTTAAATAAAAGCTTCGTTCCTTGGCCATGGCTCAAAATCAATTAAAAAACCAAATTATGAATTGGATCGAACTAATTTTTTTCTAAAACAAAGAAAATGAAAGACCTTGTAGCGACTAAGTTTTAAAGCATAAAAAGTATATTTCACTTTGAATGGAGGTAATAAAATATTAATAACATGGTGAATTACATTGGCCTCATCTTTTCCCACATAATAACCTTTGCATATCACACCTGGTGCCAACACAAATTTACTCATACACACCATGGATGAATTTTATTATTCACAATTTTTCATCCTTACTATAAATATACTTCTTGTTTAATACCTTATTGAATTATGAATATTCATTCATTATTATAAAACTTATGATTGGTTCTTAGGACTTTTAAAAAAACTTAATTTAACTTGAAATTGTTCTCTCATTGGTGTAAAAATCATAAAGTTTTGTGTTCAATTTTTTGCGATAGCATAACAACATCATACAACTTCATACACAATGAATGTTTATAAATATCAAATTTAATTTTAAGAGATTAATTTATTATAATAAAATATTAATGGAATCATAAGTTTGCATGTTTTTCTATTTTCATTTTTACTTGGCCATTAGTCAAAATCAATCAGAGAATGAAACTATGAATTTCATTGAATTGATTTTTTTTAATGAAATAGAGAAAATGAAAGACCTTGTAGTGGCTAATTTTAAGCATAAAGGGTATCTATAAATATTATTTATGGAGGTAATGATATTTTACATTCATGTATAAAAACAATGACTTTGTCTTGTTACCAATAACTGCCTCTACATGTCATGATTGGCTCGATCATAAATCTAAAGAAAGTTAAAATTAGTTTATTATAAGATAACTTGCATTACAAGTTAATCTTAAAATGGGAAAAAATTAAAAAAGAAATAATATCACTAAGTGAAATTAACTTTATATAAAAATAGAATAATTAATCTTAATATAATTCATTAAAAAGATTTGGACATCATGCAAGAAGCCTTCTTTAATAGTAAAGTCAAACTTACAACTAGAAAGACATCCTACTCAACTAACTAAGCTAATTAAAAAATTAACTTTAATTTAAGTTATATAATCAATAAACCATGTGATTCTTCTTTAATAATGAGTGGATAACTATTTATAATCAACTAATTACTCAAATATTGAAGTATAGTATGTTGAAGTGAATTATAATGAACTACAATGAACTGGGAGTTAGCTGATAGTTTTAGTTATTTTTAGTAGTTAAGGTCATAAATTAATTAAAAATTTTTTTAAAAAACTTATAAAATCAAAAAATATTAATTCCAAAAATTGAACTGAAGTGCCCATATTGACATCATACTCAGCATTCCCCCATTTGATGTAAAAAAGTGAAATTATTATCATCTCCTTGAGTCTTCCATGGATCTTCTTCAATAATATCAACCATATTAATTGTGTAAAATATTATATAAAAAGTTTTCATTCAATTTTAGTAGATGATAATACAACTGTATCTTATTTCTTTGAAGACTAAGAAATTAACCCACTTCTCAATGTGAAACAATAACCTAAAGTTGACTTTTTGTCCTTAAGATATCCTCCCCAATATGAATATATGTATCTAATGATACATAAATACCTTTACAGTCTAAAACAAATACCATAATTATAAGTATCTCTTACATATCTAAACATTCTCCTAACTACCTATAAATATTTGAATGATGATTTGTCCATAAATCAAGAAATTACTAAAACTCTATAAATGATATTAGCTCTAGTCATAGTGAGATACATCAAACATCCCACCAGGGTTATAAAAGTGTTTTCATAAATTGAAATAATTTCATCCTCCCTCATAATATTTTTTCTACTTGTAAATACAATGTTTGTAGGACTGGAATCTTGAAGATTGTACTTCTTTAGTATGTCATGTACATACTTAACTTGACAAATGAATACTTCCTCTTTCTTTTGATGAACTTCCATTCTATAAAAATACTTCATAATTTTAATATCAATCATCTCAAACTCTGATTTAATATCTTTTAATAATCTATTCAGTAACTCCATAGAGATACCTATAAAGATCAAATCATCTACATGGAGACAAACATATAAAACAGTAGAATTTAATGCTCATATGTAAAAAGTTTATTCATTTTGACTTCTTAAAAATCCTTGATCTAATAAAAAACTACTAATTATTTATTACAAAGGTTTTAGAGCTTGCTTCAACCTATAAAGAGCCTCTTCAATTTATATACTCAAAATTATTTACCCTTTTCTTCAAAACCTCTTGGCTGCCCCCATATTCTTCTTCTTCAATCACTCTATTAAAGAATGGACTTTTAACCTTAGTTTTGTAGACCCAATTTTTACCAACGACATATGTATTCAATATATGTTAAACTAAAGTCTATATATCATTCATCTCAATTTAATCTATCTCTAATTTTATAGCATTAACACATTATTATTTTTTAACTAGCCTCTATATAACTTTTAAGTTTAATAGTCACTAATGATAATGCAAGTATAATATTTTCATTATAAGCATAATCAAATAAGTATATTTCATAAATTTGTATACTTTTTATACTCATATAATAATTTTAATCTAATATTTTATTTGGTGGATGAGGATTCAAAAAATGTTTATTCTTGCTTGGCGTTGATGCGGAAGGATGACAAGTCTCTTACACAAAGCTAGCATTATTCCCTGATAAACTAGAAACCTATGGACTTTTTAAAACCTAAAAATAAAAATAAAGAGGTTTTCACCTTTACTTATGAAATTAGTAACACATGATCAAAATCAAAATATTATTTATTTAAAAAAATTTACAATCCTTAAAAATAATTATGGAGTTAGTGGTAGGATTATAAAACTTGTATGCCTTACTTTCATCCCTTTAACTTGTGATATTGTGATCAAAACTCATAAGAATAATTATATCACCCTTAAATTTTATTGTGTTAATTTTAATTCTACTATTTTATTTAAATTAGATGTACTTTCCATCTCCTATTAGCTCTTAAAATTTGAAATAATAATCTAACTTATTGAAATCATCTTTGTGACTTATCACCTGATTTGAGCATTAAGAGAAACATTTTTTTTCTTCGTTTAATACTAGAAAACATGTGATACAATAATATAAGACTTATTTTAACTCACTTTGTTTAACTTGAAAATCCTTCTTTTATTTTTCTTGATTGGCTTGATTTTTAACTTCTAGTATCATGTAATCTTTTATCACATGTCCTTTTTTTGTAGTAATTAAAAATAAATTATTTCTTGCTCTTACCTATAAATTTTGATTCAAAATATTCCTTTGAGTTTGAATTCTATAAAATTGTTTAATTTTTATTTTTATTTATTTATTTCGTAGTTTAAAACCTTGCCTTGGTTTTAAGTACTTGTTTTAGACCATGTTCTAGATCTCTTGCATATAATATTATTTTATCCTTATGAGACAAGAGATAACCCACAAACTCATCAATAATTCTAGTGTTCATTTCCTTACATTCTTCAAGAGTGACTATAATATGTATCCATATTTGGCTTAAATATCTAAAAAAAAAATCTTACTATAACACTATCTTGTATAGTATCTCCATAAACCCTCATTCTATGAATTAAATCATTTACCCATATTCGATAATCTCCACATCCTTTACAATTTGATATTCTCATATTTTCAAATTTTATTTTAAGAGTTTTGAGTTTTTATTTTCTCATGTTATTAAAGATTTGACATGAAATATCCAAATTATTCCATGACTCATGGGCATTCTTTCATCTTATAATTCTAATATAAATGCTTGGGTCTATGACACTCTAAATATAGAAGAAAGCTTGTGTATCTCCCTTTTCTTCATCTTTTTTTATTCTTTTTTGATCTTGTGTCAAGGTGGTCCAATATTGAAGTGGTGTGAACCCATGGAGAACATTCTTCCAAATTCATTTCCACACTATAATTATTTTCAATTAATCTCTCGAATACTCAAATTTATCACATTTAAAAATGTAAAAAATCATAGAAGTTAAATTCACTGAAACTATTGTATCTTCTGAAAATGATCTGAAAATCCTTCTAAACCTTTTTTGAACATGGATATGATACAAAATAAAAGTTTTGAATTATTTTTTGAGTTAAAATAATATTTTTTTCCCTCTAATATTGAATTTGTGTATCAACAAAATAGTACCAAAATAACTAACCTTCAAACTAGTTGAATTGTAAGTGAAATTATCGATCAAAAAGTGTATTGAATAGCTTCAAACTTAAAAGTATGTGGTTTTTGGTTTAAAATAATATATACCTACAATAATAATAGATATAAAACAAAAAAAAATTATCTGTTCAAATTAATGCACTACCACACCTTTTATCAATAATTCTTCTTAATAAAGAAAGCTAAAATAAACTTATTACAAGATAACTTGTATTGCATATTAAGTCTAAAATTTAAAAATATAATAAAGAACTCTTATAACATTAAATGAATTGAATTTTAACTAAAAATAGAATAAATAAACTAAATTTAACTCATTCAAAAAAATCGGACATCATATAAGAAGCCTTCTTTAATATTAAAGTCAAACATGTAATTAGAAAGGCATCTTAGTCAACTAACTAAGCTAATTAAAGTAAATTAACTCAAACTAACTTTAATTTAAGTCATATTATCAAGAAACCACATTATTCCTCTTTGATAATGAGTGGATAATGATATAGACTCAACTAAATATTCAAATATTAAACTAGATTACATCAAAGAGAACTATGATAAACTTGTAGTTTACTAACAGTTCCATCTATTTTTTAAAAAATAATTAGAAAGTGTCTAAAACTGACCAAAAAACTAAGTAATTTCATAAACAAATTAAATAACCTTCCAAACATTTAAAAAATTAAAATATACTAATTTTAAAAATAGAACTCAAGTACCCATGTCAACATCATACTCAACACTCGTACACAACATGGACTTTAATTTTTCACCATGTTTCATCTTTAGATAAATATTCTAATTAGTATTTTAAAATAAATCTATTAGAAGATAACATAGTCACAATATGTATTATAAATATCTATCAATCCTACCCTTTTAGAGGTCAAATGGCATAAGATTGAATTTATTATTATTGACACAAAAGGTTATGGGATAGCATATGTGATATCTTTATATCTACGTAAAAAAATATTTGTGATTGCCCAAATTTTAATTCACCTTGATTTAATTTAATTTGTTGGAAGAAAAAATTTCTAGGAGGTAAATTTTACATTGGAAGAGATTAAAAACACCTCCAGTTAAACATCATTTATGATGTGAGCAAGTAAAAATGAATGTTTTTCTTAGTAGCTTAGAAACCCATAAATTTATCATTAAAATCAATTAACTTAAAATCAAAAGAATACACTACATTTTGATATATTAACTTTCATATTTGAATTCGTCAAGACAATTTAAAACAATCAATATCTATCATTACATGAAAATCCATTGAAACATTAAGAATTTTTTATAATTTCAAATTCAAAAAAATTTCAAAAAATATCCACTCATTTATAGTACCAATTATAACTTGACATAGTAAGTAACCTCTAAAAAGAGATATCCCTAAATTCATGGATGTACATGCATCATTTTTTTATTTCTTAATTCCCATGAAATAACCCAAAAATATTTTTTTTTAAAAACATATATTATAAAAATACCACAAAAAAAGAGAAATAATTGAAACTAAGATGCATGTCTTCCTAAGCCCTCATAAATTTTATAATGGAGTTTCATTCTAGGCATATTACATAATAGGATCGGATATCATTAATAAAATGTTAGGCTCTTGGTACTAATGTTATTGCTTATGTGTTATTTAATTATAACTTAGTAAGTGGAAAATTTTGATTAGTAAAAGTGAGCTATGAATTTGTAGGTGGAGAAAATGGCCTAGTAATGCTAGGAACAACACAATGACTAGTTGATATAACCCATTTTTCTATTTCTTTCAAATTGGAAACATCTTGGACATAATTGATTTGCACATTGAAAAATTACTACACAAATGAAACACCCTCTTATGAAGTGAAATCATTTTATTATCTATTACACAAAGCTTAGAAGACATTTGGTCATAGATTAATTTTAAATTGGATTCGATAAACAAAATATCTACATTAAGATAAAAAAGAGTGACAACACCATCAATAAGACATACATAATATGAATAGTTCAATTTTCAACCATATATGAATTAAGAGGAATTAATTGTTATTACTTCTTTTCTTGGACCATAAATAATATATGAATATTTGAAGCACACACTAGTCATATTATAAGAAATATTTATACCAAAAACATATATGTAATCCATAATCCTATGCACAAAAAAAACAAATAAACATATATGCAATGATAAATAATATATTAAAATATTACAATGCCAGAGAATGAATTGTTAACATTAATGTCACAAGAGCATAAAAATAGGGTATAAATCAATACACATTTCAATGAAATATCAAGAAATATAACTTGTCTAATGGAATATCAATTTTTATTTTCATGCAACGTAACTTATTTCATTAAAATAATATAAATATTGATTATTGACATTGTTACATCTCTAAGTCAAACTAACCTAGGAGGAATTTGTACTCTTAGATAATTTGGAAGAGTTTGATGAAATAAGTAGGGTATAGTAGACAATAAAGCTCTAATGTAGTGGTTTAGAGGTGGTGGATCGTATTACAAGTTATGTCTTAAGCACTTCCCTCATCTCCCTAGGATAATATTATATTTTTGTTGTGTTAGTTCATAATGGATGGTGTCTTAAACACTTCTTAATCTCTCTTGGAGGATCTTATACTTATAATATGTTAGTCAATGATGAGCAGTGTCTTAAGCACTTCCTCATCTCTTCTTGAAGACCTTATATTCCTTATTTGTTGGTATTCGTTAACATTGGGTTATTTAATATTTTTTCTTACAAATTTGAAATATGTTTAACCTTGATTATATAACATTTATCAATGTCAACCCATTGCATGTTTTCATTTAAAAATTAATAAATCTTTCCTATCTTAAGTTCTCAACCCTAACAACAAGAAGGAGACTGTGATAAGGTTGATCATATCAAATTATAAAAGTATGCATAAATAAAATATTTTCTTTGCTTATTTTAAAATTTTAATGGGGAATGTTGATTAATATTATTACATGTTAAATTATGATTTATGATCTCACCTTTTTTTGGGGAATCAAACAAAAATGTTTGTTAACTTAATTGTTATAGATTTAACTTTATTTGTTGATTTGATGTTGGAAGAAAATTTAGATGCATACATTTTGTTGTATACTCAAGACTAAGGGCTAGTAATTTATTTTTATTCTCATTTTTATTTTTTGATATGTATAAATTTTCACATTATAATTCATTTAAGAAATGATAAAAATTTAAACGTAAAAATTTTAATGATTGGTACAACAAAATATTAAAAACTTGTGTTGTGCAAATATAATATTATACATATAAAACTGTATGTAAACAACTAAATTAAACATGTTGTGAAAGTGAAAAGGTATAACCACTTGGTTATAACTATTAAGTAGATATATATTACCTTTATTTAAAATAATATTATGACATTGTGAATTATTCACATTTAAATATCTCCAAACATTTTGTGGAGTTTTGAAAAGTGAAGTGATGTGAAAAGTATTTTATTGCATTTAAAATGTTTCTCAATTAATAGATATATAATTTGTGAGTTTTTTACCGTATTGATGTTTTCTCCCTTTAAATCTCTAGTGTTTTTTTATGCACATTTACTTTGTTTTCCTTATGAAATTATTTGGATGACAACTAGTTGATCTTATATACTCTGTTGTGTTAACAGAAACATAATGTTGTCTAAATAATTTTAGAGATAATTTCATCAAAACTTATTATGAAGAGAAATTATACCATAGAATCCTATTTTACAAGTGAATCTCATTAGATGCATAATATATTAAACTTTTAAGGGTATCTTGACACAAAAATAGGAGTAGAATATGAAATGGAAAAGAGAGAATGGTAAAAGGCATATTTTTAAAGGGTCCTAAAATCAAAAATATAAACCACTTTTACTTTTAATTTCAGGGGAAAATAAAAATCGGTCCCTAGGAAATCAAATGTTGTGTGGAGATAAATGGAAAACTATTGATAACAAGTCAGGCCTATTTCCAAGTAAGATATACATATTTAGTAAAATAAAATCTATATAAATATTCAAGCTAATTCCATTAATAAAAGAAGATTTTAAATTTAATTATTTAAAATTGTGGTTTTAGATATAAAATATAAAAGGCAAAATAAAATGTTATTAATATTTTTCAAAATTTAAATTATACTTTACTGTAAATTAAAGAATTGAGTAAAAACATAAACTCCAACAAAATCAATAATAAAATAAATAATTAAGTTAATTTGAAAATGTGTTAGCATGTTTTTAAAAATACATAAAAAGATAAGAGTAAAAAGAAAGTTCTTTGATCCTTACATGTAAAAATAAAATTTATAAAATTATGTATATGGATTATATAATTTTATTTTAATAACTTAAATACAAAATATGTGTAACAATATATCCTATTTTCACAATGTAAAAATATAATTCATGTTAGAGTCTAACAAAATAAACCTAATGATAATAATATGGATAATTTTTTTCAAAATGTATTTGATATTAAAATATGTCAGATTATTTTATGTTTTGTTAATGAGAGTTATTTCATGGGAATTAGTTAGATCCCATAACCATCCCTAAAAACTTTATAATATTTTACCTTTCTTGTAGATAATCTCATCTTTATATAATAAATATTTAAACTTCGAGTGAAATGTGTTATTCAAAATATAATTTTTGAACTTTATTCTCTTGCTACTTGGGCCAACAGTGGTATCAAACTTTGGTAAGAGGAATGAAGGTATAGAAATATACATACAAGAGGTATAAAGGTCACTTCATTTTTTTTCTTTGATCTTCCTTGAAAATTATTTGGAGTGGTAAAATCCAAAAGGTTTTTTACAATGTCCAAAATTATTTTGGTTTATTTTTCTTATTTTCACTATAAATAACTTGTATGGTCATATCTATGAAGTTGTTGGAATCAAGAATGTTTTTTTTCTTTTTTTAAATATGATCTATAATCATGTGCATTGTTGGCGAGACAACATATTCACCTTGGATTAGTATTGAAGTCAAAATCAGAAATAAAGCCATTTGTACATAAATTTAAGGAAAACTCAATTTTTAATAAGATTTATAACCCAGAAAAGATAAGAATCCTATTTTCAAATTATGTTTTATGTTTTGTGATAAGAAAATCTTATTTTTGAATACATTTTTTGATCAATAACTTGTTTTATTGCATCTATATGACTTCCTGAGGCTTTTCATCATATTTTTATGGTGGCCTTCTTGTAATTTTTTTAAAATTTTTCTGAGCATACAAAATATTAGGCCTATATGACATAGTCTATCACTCATCTATGATGCTTCCATGTTGATTGTATGGTTTTATTTTTAAGATATTTTTCTATAAACCCACTTGTACATCATAGTGAAGACTTTGATAACTTTGACTATGCCATAGGTTTGAAACTTCAAATCTATTTATTTCCCTGAGTCAAAAATCAGTGGGCCCTACCAAAGTGACAAAATAATTTTTTAAATGAAAATAACTACAAGATTATAGATTTTTACATACTATGGAATAGTGTTCGAAACTTTATTTTTAACATCAACAAAAAAATAAGGACATATAAACTATATTCCATTAATATTTTCAAATTCGGCGAAGGTGAGTTGGTTTGAGAGATCATATCAAGTTATTACAATTGAAAAAGGTCACATGTTCAATTCTTTTGCATGTAGGCCTTTTCATATCTAAACACATAGAATTCTTCATTTGGGAAAGTTTAAAGATAAAGTCTTTCATTTTAAAACTTTGAGTTATTTCATGGTGAAATTAGTGACTAAGAATTTTGTAAAATATTTAGCATTCAGAGGTTAAGTGTTTAAAACCTCCAAAATATTTTATTTTGGTCTCAATTTTATCATATTCAATATTGAGTTACTTGTACTATGACACATTTTTTGACAAATCACTATTTTTTCAAAGGTGGTTGTGTGACTAGTCAATTAATAAGTTTTTAGATTTTTTGAACACATTGGAATGTTCAATTTTATAATTTGAAGTGTCCTTATATGATTTTTTGAATAAATGTATTATAAAATGATATATAAAGGTGTATTCTTTTATAGAAACAAACACCTTATCAATGCAAATTTTCGTAATGCCACCTCATGATTTTATTATCGATGAAGACACTATCTTTTATAGGTCCATCAGGATCCTTGTGATTGATAAAGTTTAAAATGTCACATTGGAGGTTGGAAGATCCATTGGAGGATGAAGGACTATTCCCCTTTCCAAGTTGGCTAGTTTCTAAAAATTTGGGTTTAATTCTTGAATGGTAATTTTGATAGCATTAGTTTTCATATTTCTTCTATTTTTGGCTTTCATTACTTGATGTGCATGAGATGGAATAGATAGAATTATTTGATTTTATTATCTTGATGCATAACTTCTCACCTTTTACTTGATAGGGGGAAACGATATAGCATTGCTTGGTCTTCAATCATTCTTCACTGAAATACAATGATAGTAAAGTAATAAAAGAAGATGACATAGTTGATGTTTCATAAGAGAATGCAGTGACTTCTAAAATTATTGTTAGCTCAACTTCATTTGAAATGGGTGTATTTTAAGCTTGAACATTTTTAGTAACTGATCTATAATCCATATGCCTATTTTAAATTTACATAATTTAACATGTTCTTTTAACATAAAATGTGGGAGTCAGAATCATAGAAGAGCTTGAAAGTCTAGGAACAAGAGTTTATGATAGTTGTGTTGCATCTTTCAATGTGGAATATAAAACAAAAGTAGTGGATCTTGGGATTTGAAGAAATTAAAAGGATGGAAATAATAGTTCTCAATAATTCATATGTGCATATTGGTCAAGATATTTAACCAATAGCAGGAGGACTATCTAGAATTTTAACAATGGGGAATCAAGGGGGTACTTTTTTACTTTAGTAAACTAAACTACCTTTTGAGAATATGTTGGTTGGACAAGCCCTTTTAACACTTCCTTTGTGAGATATCAGTTTGTTTTAATAAAAGCATCAAGAGATTTTGGGACATTTTGGATTTCTTTTATTCCTTATTATTAATATTGTCAAGGCGGTTGCGTGATTAGTTTTGTAGTTATCATTTTTATATTCACTGCTTCATCAGCTTTTGCATTCATGTAGATTTTGTCATGTGGGTGAATCATATTCTTTTAATCCATATTTATTTTCCCTCAATGTATATACATGTTTTCTCATATTTTTGAATGGGTTATATTGTCTAAAATTTTGGCCATGTACACTAACGGAAGAGTGGTGTTGTGTTAATGCTTGTAGTGCTAGTCAACTCTTTAAAGTGCTTCTTTATATTCTAATAGGGATTAGAGGCCATGAAGATTGTTTTCCAAATTTTTAATAACCATAAAATACATGTAAAAATTGATATGTGGTTTAGTGCTTTGTTAGCTTGCCCAACACATAGCAAGGCAACTTGAGTGATGACACCAAAACTCCCTTTATTCTTATTATTGTAAAGGCTAGATAGTGCCAATATGCTCTTATACTTAGAATATATTTTTTCATCCCCTTAGTTCACTTTAGTGAGCCTAGGCATCTGTATCTCATTGATAGACCAATATATTGGTGGATAGAAGAAAATACATCTCTCTCTCATGCAATTTCAGTACTAGAACACATGTAGTTTAATAAATTAAATGTGAACAATAGCTCATGAACATGGATTCCATCTTGAGAAGTTTAGAAGTTAAAGTTTTATTCTAATCCATTTTAGATTATAAATTGACGTGGTAGATGAAAACAAATCCAAATGGTCAAGATTAACATTTTCAACACTCCCCTATAATCTTGACCTTGATACTATGTTATGTTGAACCTTTTCACCTGTAAATTATCTTGAGAATCTTTACATTGGTTTAGGATTTCCCTATGCATCTTTGGACTTGTTTGCACATCTTTGAAGCTATTTCGAGAATCTATGGAGCTCTTTTGTGAAATTCAAAGTTATTTTCATAGTTTTTCTATGTATTTCCATATCGCTTTAGTGAAACTCTGGAGCTGAGTTTGTATGGACTTCAGAGCTATTGTGTAACTTTGGAGTTGTGTTTAAATGGACTCTAGAACTCAACAACTACATGTATAAACATTCTAGAGCTAATGTTGCTTCATTTTTGACACCTAAATAGTCTCTTACACACTCAAAATTGCATTTTGACAATGTCTTGGTAAATATATAAGGGAATTATTACTCTGACTTATAAAAATTAAGTTCAATCTCTTTATTTTCAATGAGTTCTCTAATGAAATAATCCTTGATTGCAATGTGCTTGCTTCTCCCATAGAAAACATGTTTCTTAAATAAAGCAATTGAAGATAAATTATCACAAAAGGTTATTATTTTTCCTTTTTTTTGATACTAATATGATATCATTCTTATGATCCAAATGGATTGACATGCTACTAAAATTGTTGTTATATACTCGGCTTTAACTATATAAAAAAATAATGGATTATTTCTTTGAATTTCATGAAATGACTCCTAACTCAATATTGAACACATATCTAGATGTGCTCTTTCTATCATCAAGACCACTTGTCTAGTCACTATCTATATATCCAACCAATTCAAAATCAATTACTACTACATATAAAAATCCATGGCCTTTTATGCCATTGACGTACCTCAAGATCATTTTTCCTACTTGTTAGTGTGTCTTTTTTGGAGTTTCTATGAATTTTTAAATCAGCGTGACTTTAAACATGATATTAAGTTTAGTTGTTTTTAAATACATTATGCTTTCCACCTAGCACCTGTATCATGTTTGATCCAAATTACTACTACAATATTCCTTGTGTAGTTTTAGATCTATTTCTATTGGTGTTGATGTTCGCTTATTTTTCTACATTCTAAAATGTCATTTGTATACTTAGTTTAGAATATAAAGATACCATCATCCATTTGCTTAACCTCAATACCAAGAAAGTACTTTAACAAACCTAAATTGGTAATCTCAAACTCCTTCTTCAAGGCTGATTTGAACTCTTCTATGGATTAATCTCTATTTCTGGTAAAGATTAAATTATCTTCATAGAAAACAACAATCAAAGTTTTACCTTTATTATTTTCCTTGATGTAGAGAGTATTTCCATTACCATTTTTTATAAATCCATTTCTCAACAAATATATGTCCATTCAATTGTACCATGTCATAGGTGCTTGCTTAAGCCCATAAATTATTTTCTTCAGTGTTTACACATTGTTATCATTCCCTAGAATATCATAACTAGATGGTTGTTCCACATACACTTCTTCTAACACTCCATTTAGAAACACTAATTTGACATCTATTTGACACACCTTCCACTTATTTTGACCAACTATTGCTATGATGGTTTTAACTATTTATAGCATGGGTACAATAGAAAATGTCTCATTGTAATCATATTCATGCATTGTTTGTATCCTTTTGACAACTATCCTTGCTTTATGGCTATCAATATTGCCTATTGGAGTGGTTTTGGTTGTTTAAACCCACTTGACACCAATGACCTTTTTCTTGTTCGAAGGTTGACTAACTCCCAAATATGATTTTTATGAATTGCATGAATTTTTTCATCTATTGATTCACACCACTTACTATTCTTAATTATTTCCTTAAAATAATTAGGATGAACTATTTAAAATAAAATAAAATAAATTATTTCATCATCATGATCTCCATATCTTGACTACTCATTAATTTAATGCGAGCTCCTTATTTGGGCTAGGTGTTGATTTGAGTTGGAAAATGATGAATTTATCTCTTGAGCTTCTCCTTGTGTTCATTCTTCATTATTACTACTTGAGGAATCGACCCTTTGTGAAATATGAGTCAAACTCAATGTATTAGTGGTTTTACCACTTGTTGGTTCATTCTCAAGTAATGGTCCACTAACCCTTATTTTTGTTTGTTGTTGTCATTGTCTATCATCTCATCTTGTATCCTCTATAAATTGAACATATTTGGTGATTATTAACTCTTTTATGACTAGATTGTAAAACCTACAAGATTTTGATTGATCACTATATCCGATAAAGATGCATTTTTTTATTTTGTCATCTCACTTTGATCTTCTTTGCTTGCGTACATGTGCATATACCACACATCTGAAAACTCTTAAGTGTTTAACACTTGGATTTATTCCACTCCATGCCTCTTCAAGAATCATGTCACAAACACTCTTAGTATGGTATATATTCAAAAAATAAAATAATATTGTAATTTCTTCAGTGCAATACTCATTTGACATTCCTTTGACCTTTATCAAGTTTCTTGTCATTTCTTGAATGGTTCCATTTTTTCTCTTAGCTAGACTATTTTTTGCGGTGTATACTTCATTATAAATTATTTCATGATCCCATTATCCTTGAATAAATTCAAAAACTAATTTGAAAAATATTGTCTTCCTCTATACATTCTTAAGATATCTATATAATAGCCACTCTGCTTTTCAATCATGGCCTTGAATTACTTGAATATCTCAAATGCCTCTAATTTTTTCTATAAGAAGAACACACATAATAGTACTAAAGTCATCTATTAAAGTAATGAAATATTCATTCTTGGATAAGGAGAGTATTTTCATGAGGTTTGAATGAATCATCTTAAGAGGAGTTCTAGCTCTCCATAACTTACCAGAAGGAAATACATTCTTATGTTGTTTCCCTAATATGTAGCCCTCACAAACTTTATTTGGCTATTCTATTAAAGGTAATCCTCTCACCATGTTATTTGTATAAAGAATATTCAACCCACAGGAACCCAAATGACCATACCTAAGATGTCAAAGATTGGATTGATCAATTGAAACTATTTTAAATAATGCTAATAATTCATTTTGCATTCTCAAGGGAAATTTTTTGTTATGTGTCATCTTAAAAGCTGAAATTTGCATATTTTTACCACTTATATCTTATATTATGCACTATGTCTTAAAATCTCACATTATATCCCTTTCAGACTAGCTACCCAATGTTGTTCAAGTTATGCTTCAACCCTGGCCCATAATAGACATCCTGAATTTGGCTCTTATCACCTTGCTTGGTGAGAATGGAGATACTTCCTTTGCCCATAATAGGAACCTTGTCATTGTTTATGATTTTAAATTTTGATTTGATTTATTAATCTATGCTATTTAACATTTCCTTGATCCCACTCATGGGTTCATTGTAGCCACTATCTAAATACCATATTTCATTATTGATTTGCTTAGTTATGTTGCAAGTTATAAATAATTTTTTACTATTTTCTTTATTATCAATTTCAGATTTCTTTGCTTTAGAGAAGTTTAAATTTTGTTTATTCATGTCATACTCTTTCTTTCTATATTCACTTGTATAATTTCCATTTATTTTTGCAATAGTAGCATTGGACATTTGACTTGTCGTACCTTTGTGAAGAACCTCCTGTAAGCATGTTGGGGTTCCACTTCCTCTTCCATGTGATTCTCAATGGTTGTGTCTTCGTCCTTCTTGGTTGTTTTAAACTTTGCCTCTTCTTGTAGTGTTGGCTATTGCCCCCCTACTTCTCATATGTACATTTTTTTTTAAGGTTTGTTCATGAGAAGAGTTGCCTAACCTATTCAACCTTTATTCACGGGTTTGTAAGAAACTCATCAACTCATCAACTATCATTTGTTTTAAGTCCTTGGAATCTTCTATTGTTATCACAATAGGATCAAACTTGATAGGAAGGCTCCTTGGGTCCTTTTCTATGATTTTAGGGTCTTCTATAGCATCTCTATTTGTCTTGATTTGATTGACTATGCTCATTTTTAATAGTTAATAAGCCATTGATAGACTCAAATTCTCTCATTTGTAAGGTCTCAAAATCTCTTCTCAACAACTGTAGTTTAACTAGTTTCACCTTATCACTACCTTGGTATGCATTTTGTAAAATATCTCATGTTTGCTTGGAATAAGTAGTTGTTGTTATCATTGGGAAGACTAAATCACTTAGTGCCATTTGTATGTAGCTTAATGTCTTGGCATCCTTCTTTCTATTCTCCTTCAATATGTTCATTTGTACTTGTGTGAGTGTATTGAATGCATCTTGGTTTGCTACCTCTATATAGCCTCCTTCAACAAGCTACCACAACCCTTGAGAGAAGAACAATGTCTTCATCTTGAATGACCAAACATTATAATTTTTGCCATCAAGCATAGGTAGCTGTTGCCACGAGTTTCTACTATTGACAACAATGATTTATCAAGAACTAATGACCTTTGCTTTGATACCAATCTAGTGGAAATATAAATAACAAACATTGTACTCTATACCAATTTGTTGGAAACTAAATGAAACCAAACAATATGCAAACAACAATAAGACAACAAGCAAAAAATATACATCCATAATTTATATATATATATATATATATATATATATATATATATATATATACACACAGCTGTTTACAGCCAATTTGTTGGCACATAAATGAAACCAAACAATATGCAAACAGGGGTGTGCCTAAAATGCAAACAAAAATAAGACAAAAGCAAGAAATAGACATCCATAAAATATGTATATATATTAATCAAAATATATATGACTATTTACAAATTGTTTTCATTGAAAAGGAAACTCCTCTAGTCTGTAATGTATTATGGCTGATCTGTTTTCTTCTTCCTTCTAACAATCTGCTCTGCTGCTGTAATATTCTACTTGCCCAAACTGCTGCTATTCTATCTCCTCCTTTCCTGACTGCTGCTCCTGTCAGTTGTTCTATTTCTATTCTTCCAGCTGCTGTCCTCTTTTTTTTCCTTCTATGCTCAATATTCATCTGCTCTGTATGCTTTTTTTGACAAAATTTAAGGACTGGTCACAATAAGAAAGGATTATGTTACAGCACAAAATAAAGCTTCAATATTCCTGTTGGATTGGAGGATGCTAGCTTTTGCAGGACGCACTCAAACAATAATGGTTCATCATACATATTTATCGTGGTGCTCCAAGACATAGATTCTTCCCATCCGAGTCAGGGCACCCTTTGTCACCACTTTCCCTAGCTTTTATGCAAATAATTACGTTCCCACTTGTCTATAGTTATTCTTAAAACCAATCATTCAACAGAGTAGAGACTAGTTACAGTCTTAAGAGCCTGTTTAATATGATTCATTACAGCCCATAAAGATCTTTGGTTCCCATCCTGATAAGGTACCCTTGGGGAATGAAGCTGTATAGGGAAAGACGACTAATCTCATATTTGGAGCAAGGCTGTGTGGACACCTTGGTGTTTGTGAGATTGAAAACCACTCGGGGAAATTGGTTTAACAGATATTGATCTCTACGACCTAGGTTTCTGTGTCAGACACTAGAAAGCTGGATTACTTCGTGAAGGTTACACATGGCACTACTAGTCAGATACCCGTCTAAGGCAGTCGGCTGCTCTTACGGAGACATTTTTAGCCATTCTAGAAGTTCCTGCACATTAACTTATTTAATGGTTCTAACTTGACCAACCAATGCTTCATTTATCAGTTCCAAATTAAAATTAAAATAAAAATGCCTTTGAGAAAGGAGTATTGCTCGATATGTTTGTAATCAGAAACATTCACCAATGCAAAAAAAGGGCTCAAAAGATTCTAAAACGAAATTGCAGATAAATAGAGAGAACAGAATCTACATATACAAAATTGAAAAAAGTATTATTTCTGGTAAAATCATTCATATCCCACGTTTTTCCAGAGTTGAGAATATTAAAGAGAAACACTCCGTTGCACTGAATTACACACTGTAAGCCTGTTGGATAGTTTTAATATCAAGACCCTTCAATTTTAAAACAGACTCCACATGCCCCTTCAATGTGTGCAATTCCCTGAGCCTGTCATCAGATGATGTAAATCATTAGAATGAATAGCATCAAACTGAAATTGAGGATTTATCTCTACACAGCATTAAACTTTACCTCGCAATTTGGGAACGTCTCTTTGCATCATCGGAAATCTTAGATAATTCTTGGTAGTTAATCTTCTCTAACAGATTAGTTTCAGGTGAATGAAGACCATGTAATGTGCGTTAAGCATGTGCCCATTGTGCTTCACGCTCCTCTTTCCCAAAGTCTTTCTTGGTGGTGAATGCAGTTTGCAGGCAACAAGAATTTCCATTGTCTTTCTTGGTTGTGAATGCAGTCTGCAGGCAACACGAATAACGTAGTCAAGGAATGGATTAAGTACAAGTTATCAATTCCTACGGGACGTTCTGCAACATTTAAAAACTAACTTCTTGTTTGTTACCTTGGCTTTTTCAAGACCCACAGCATGTTTTGCAACATTTAAAGATTTAGTGTTATCTAGTTCTTTTAGCACAGCCGACACTATCTTTTCACTCATATCATCCACATCACTCAAAATTTGAAAGGTAAATAAGAATTTGGTCAGAAAAGAATTCAGCTAGACTAAAATCACTCAGAAAAAATTATGTCAACCTCAACAATTTTATAGACAATATTAAAAAGAACTCTTACTGATTATTCTTGATGAATTCATAGCCATTGATGAATAAAACCTCGTGGAGGGCTTCTTTCCACTTCTCAAGCTTGCCCAAGTGTCTCTCCTTCCGTTGGTATTCAACAAAAGCATCAGAATAAACTCCCTTCTGGCTTTATCCAATAATAAAGGGAAAGGGGCCCTTATCTTAAGGTAGAAAAAGATATGATCACTAGTTCAAATTAAGAAAGACAAAAGAATTTAATGTATTCAACAAAATTGTATATATGCATTATTTTTGAGAGATAATAGTAAGGGGAAATGGGTCCATACCTCAAGATACAAAAGAATCTAGGCGGTAGATCAAACTAAAAATAATAAAAAAATTCTCCAGGAAATAGAAGGAGATGATCAAAAAGCCAAGCAACGATACAACCAACATATCTACAAAAGCTGTATATATGCATTGTTGAAATAGGGAAAGTTGTATATATTCACAATCCATAATTTAAAAATACATATATTCTGATCATTAGGGAGTGTTGAGGGTGATCCATCATCAGGTAACATCAAGAATAAAAAGTTACATAGTTTTCTCCAAAAGAGTTTGACAATAATGTGTTTTGTTTAGACATAAAGAACAAAACTTGACATAGTGCATACCTTGTTCTCTAGTAGATTATCTCATGCTCTACCACTCAAAATGTACCGAATAGTAAACCTCAATAGGTCTAGAGGTATGTAAAACACCAAACTATATAACCAAATAACTCTTACCTAGCCCCATAAATAGCCTTTGATATCTGCAAATCCCTAGTTGGCATAAACTGCAATGAATGTTGCAACCTACAAGTGAAGCTCAAGAATAAAATATTTAACTCATGTACCTCCTTTCAATATTGTAATTTGTAAGAAAAAGAATATATTTTGTTAATGATTTTGGATAAAAATTGTTCGATATGTGACAACAAAGATAAATTTTGGACCCCTTTTTGGTGGGTTTGTATCCCACATCTCAATGGGGAGGTGTGTGGGGTTGCCCTCCACTATTGTCATAGGGGGGTCTAGGAGGGCAGCCCAGACAAAAATCAAGGATTCAAACCCTTGCTTCTAGGAAGATGAATTCTATTTTTAGAAAGAAAACCCTAATGGTGTTTTCCACTCTATTTTTAGGATGAGGAATCCTAAGCGTGCTTTGCCAATTAGGCATATTTATATTTTGGAGTTTTCATGTGATCTACATAGTGAGTTCGCATGTAATCTATTCATCTTGGAATTAAAAAATCTTGATATTTTACACCATCGATATTTTCTTAGCTTTGCTAAGGTTTATCACATATATCTTATGTTTTGTTTCATTCATGTTAAATATTTTGTCTATTTAATTTTCTCTGTATTGCATTCTATTATTTTTTTATTGTTTTAGAGTATATAGTTTCCTAACAAATGGTATCAAAGTGAGGTTACTCTTAAAAAAATTGTGTTCTGGATTTGGCTTTATTTTCTATAGCAACAAATGGTGAAATTTTTTAATGCAAAGTTTTCGGTGGAGACTTTTAACAACAAGAACAATTTTGAGTTGGAAAAACTTAAAGCACATGATTTGTTGGTGCGATAGGGGCTGCATAAATCCCTAGTAAAGAAACTTATGGGGATGGCTAAGGTAGATTGGGAAGAGTTGGATACAAAAGCTCTTAGTGTAATACAACTATGTTTAGCAGATGAGGTTCTTTTTAACATTGTTGGAGAAAAGATTATGGTAGGCTTATGGACAAGATTAGAAATCTTGTACATGATGAAATGTATAACAAATCATACTTACTTTAAGAGGAAAATATATGCATTATGAATAAAGGAAGATATTTGAATTTTTGACCATTTAAATACTTTTAATACTTTGTTATGCCAATTGACAAGTATTTGTGTGAAAGTGGATAAAGAAGACAAGGCAATCACCTTGTTATGTATATTTATAGATTCTTGGGATCATATAGTAAACTCTATTAGCTTTATTACTATTGATTATCTTGACTATGATTCTATTTTCGGAGCATTATTGACTAAGGAGACAAGGAGAAAGTCTAGTCTAGAGACCTCTACTCCTGAAGCTATGAATATAAGGGGAAGATCTAAAAAAAGAGGGAAAAGCTCTAGAGTCACATCAACATCTATGTCACAATACAAGAAGAATAAGGTAAGGTGATGGCATTATGGTAAATCAAGGCACATTAATAAGGATTGTCAAAAGAGAAAAGAAGGTGAAAAGAAGGAAGAATCCACCAAGGAAGTAAATCAGGTAGAAGCAATGAAGGTACGAGTGATGAAATTTTATTTGTTTGTAATTTTTTTCTTATCATCATGAATGGTTGTTGGATTTTAGTGCTACACATCACATGTGTCCACATAGGAGTTGGTTTTCTTCTTAGCAAACCCTTGATGGAAGTTTTTTTTTTGGGGGGAAATAATGTACTTTTAAGACTAAAGGATTGGTAGCATTCAAATATAAATGTTGGATGGTATAGTAAGGACTCTAACAAAAGTAATACATGTACCATAATTTAAAAGAATTTTTATTTATTTAATTGAATTAGATTCCCATGGTTATAAGATCACAATTTAAGTTTGAGATCTTTAGGTGTCTAAGCATACCTTAGTTGTAATGAAGGATCTAAAATTTGTGAATCTTTACATATTACAATGGAGTGTAGATATTAGTCAAGAAGTTCTGGTATATAAAAAAGTAGAAGATCCTACTTGTTTATCGCACCTATGTTTGGACCATATGAGCTAGAAAGGGTTAAAGGTACTAAAAAATTATGAGTTACTTCTTGTTTTAAAATCTTTAGATTTGGATTCCTGTAAACATTATATTTTTTACAAATAATGTAGATGGAAGTTTAGTGTAGGGAGTCATGTAATTAAAGGTATTATTGACTATATTAATTATAATGTGTGGGTTCTAACCGCTATAATTTTGTATGGAGGATCATCGTATTTGTTTTGCATTTATAGGTGATTAATCGTGAAATGTATGGGTCTACTATCTTAAGAGAAAGTCTGATGATTTTAGTGTATTTAAGTAGTTTGGAGATTTGGTTGAGAATAAAATTGGTAGATCAATCAAACATTTAAAAATAAATAATGGAGGTGAGTTTACATCCTTGGAGTTTCATAACTATTACAAGGAAGTTGGGATTGAAAGGCATAAAACTACCAGCTATACACCACAAAATATAGGGTTACTGAATGCATGAATAGGAATCTTCTAGAGAGAGCAAGGAGCATGTTTAGTAATACAAATTTAGACAAGCATTTATGGGCAATATCAACTTGTACATAATTCTATTTGGTAAATCACTCACCATCAGCTATAGTAGATTGTAATATTCCTAAAGAGGTATGGATAGGTCATCCATGTCATTATTTAGATTTAATTTTTTTTGTTATAATGCTTATACACTTACTAATAAGAATCAATGTTCAATGCTAGACCCAAGATACAATAATTACATCTTTGTTTGGTATGGTGAAGGAGATGGTGCTAAGGGATATAAAATGTGGAATCCTATTGCCCATAAAATCATCATTAGCAGAGATGTATAGTTTGATGAATCATCTTTTCTAAAAATAGATGCAAAAATGAAATAAAAACATGAACTTGAACATCAACATGCTAAGGTTGAAATCGATCCATTTTCATATTCTGAAAAAGGAGAAAATTCATCCATTTTTTGATGGTGAAGATGTTGAATATGGTGAAGTTTCACAACTTGAGGAAACACCTTAGGAAGAAACTCCTCCACATCTAGTATGGAGAGCTACATGGGTCAGGCATCCTCCTAGTAAGTATAGTCCCAATATTTTAATTAATCTGATTACTAAGGATGGGGAACTAGTTGTTATCAAGAAAAATTGGAAGTTGCAATTAGTGCCAAATGGGAAAAAATGCACTAGAGGAGGAAATGGATGTCTTGGATAAGAACAAGTCATGGACCCTATTAGAACTTATTAAACTTGTTTTAATTCAAGTTGTTTTAGCATTAATGGCTTTACTTCATTTGGAGTTAGAGTAGTTAGATGTTAAAACAACATTTTTTCATGAAGATTTAGAAGATGATATATGGAACAACCCAAAGGTTTTGTACAAGATAAAAAGGGGATTTGTTTTCAAGCTTAGGAAATCATTGTATGAACTAAAACAATCACCCAGGAAATGGTATAAGAAGTTTTATTCCTTCATGGAGAGCTATAATTTTGTTAAGAGTGAGTATGATCATTGTGTTTAATTCAAGTTTATGGATATTGGCTTATTCATTATATTTTTATGGTATGTTGATGATATGATTGTAGTAAGCAAAAGCTTGGTAGTTATCAATAATTTAAAAGATAATCTAGCTATGGCATTTGATATGAAGGATCTAGGAGTAGGAAAACAAATCTTAGGCATGGAGATACATAGAGATAGGAAAAATGGTAAGCTTTGGTTATCATAGTAGAGGTATTTGAAAAAGATAATAACCAAAATTGCTATGAAGAATGTTAAATTACTTAGTTCCCATTTTGCTTCTCATTTCAAAACTTATTCCATTTTATGTCCTAGTAGTGATGAAGAAAAGGAGTATATGTTTCTTGTACCATATGCCAGTATGGTAAGAAGTTTAATATATGTTATGGTATGTACAAGTCTTAACATTTCACATATAGTTGGAGTTGTCAATAGATATATGGAAAATCTAGGTAAAGAACATTAGGGAGTAGTGAAGTGGTTGTTTTGCTACTTGTGAGGCATTTATGATTATTGGATCGCCTAAAATAATAATGGTGATTCTATTTTTGGATACATTGATTCATATTTTATGGGTGATTAAAATAAAATAAGATAGATTTCTATTTATGTTTTTACACTTGCAAGTGGACCTATCAGTTGGATGTCAAAGCTTTAAAATACTATAGTTGCATCAATTACTAAGGTAGAATATGTGGTTGGCTATCATGTTTTTCAGGAGGTAATTTGTCTTAAGGGGTTATTGGGTGATTTTGGAAGAGAGCAATCTAAAATGAAGGTATTTTATGATAGTCAAAGTGCAATTTAAATTTCTAAGAATCTAGCTTATTAGAGTAGGACAAAGAATATAGGTAGAAAGTACCATCTTGTAAGATAGGTTATTGATGAAGGAAAAGTAGAAATTGAAAATGTTAACATATAGGAAAATAATGTTGATATTTTCACGAAACCAATATTATTAGATAAGATAAAATGGTTATTGGCTTCTCTTGGCTTGTAGAAAAGGTGATGAGTTGATTGGCAGGATATCAAGTAGAAATTACTATCAATGTGAAGATTTCTAGATATGTGACAAAAATGTTAAATTTTATATCCCTTTGCGGCATGGTTTGTATCCCACATCTTAACAGAGAGGGTGTGCCCCCCACTATCATCATAGGGGGGTTAAACGACTATTTTTAAGAAGATAAATTCCATCAAATTCTATTTTTAGAAGGAAAGTAATAATAGAATTTTTATGCTCTATTTTTAGGATTAGGAATCCTAATGATACTTTTCCAATTAAGTGTATTTATATTTGTGTAGTCTGCATGTAATCTAAACATTGATTTCACATGTAATATTTTCATCTTGGAATTAATAAAGCTTGTTATCTTGCATCGTGGATGTTTCCTTATAATTGCTAAGGTTTTACCACATAATTCATGTGTTTTGTCTCATGCATCTTGATTATTTTATTTGTTTAATTATATCTATTATTGCATTTTGTTGTTTTTATATTGCTATAGAGTGTGTGGTTTCATAACAAAAATTATGTGGAATATACTTTGGTTATACTAGTTATATGCCTAAACATACCAACTTGGAAATTATAAATTTAATTAGGGTGGCATCACTTTAAAAATGACTAAATTTTAGATCATGTGAAAAAAATGAGAGCTTGGCTTGCAATTCTAGCTTGTGATTATGGTGCAGTTATTTCTTCATGTGGACTCTCCCTCATTGACTGAACACTAAATTTGTCCTACAAGCCCATTGAAAACACATTCATCAATATACTAAATATTCAACTTAAATTCAAATGAGAGAGTGGGAGCTAAACACATAATAATTAATGAATGGATGATTATTACACAACTCGGTGCTCAAATGAAACAAACCACAAAAAATGGTTCTATGCTCACTTTCGAATTAAAATCTACACCTACTAAACACTTGTTCCTTTCTCTTCTATTTTTTATAGTGAAGTGCCTCTACAATTTCCACATAACTTCTGGGCCCAAATAAAATAATGTGAAAGCAAAGCTTCTCAATCTAGTGTTATTGGTGCATACCTGAGCAAATTTGCAAGTAAGTTGAGGTCTTCCTAGGCATCCTAGTCTAAACCCACACTTAAATAAGTAAGGAAAATCCTCAAATATATACAAAATAAGTAAGTTTAGATGAATTGTTAGTAGAGGTTCATGAATCATCAAAACATGCTAAGGATGAGGATAACTAAGTTTTACTTTAGTGCACAGGATATTGTAGAGAAGTCATATTCAATTAGAGAGAAAACAAAATCATAATGCAGATGAATTATTCTATGTTAGATAGGAATTGGGAACAACATATGTTTCATTAACATTTAAAAATAATTTGGATTAAGTTAGATAGAAAAAAGGTAAACATTAAATATGAAAAAATACACAAAGAATAAAATAAGAAATACGATATGTAACCATAACCAAAATAGTTTCTATTGATCTCTTCAAAGGTGGAACTCTTTTCTTCATACAAGCATACATATATAGTTATTTGTAGTCTATGATTGTTCACATTATTTTCATACTCAGCTCCAAAAAGAGGAGTTTTTTCATATTATAACCTATTACAATTCATGGAGGTAGGAAAAAATATACATACATATGATAAATTGAATACATATCGCATGAATATCCATAGAATATCCTCTGCAGTTTTATTATCCAATTTCTTATCCCAACATTTTCTCAATTTTAAAATATTATCTCATCCCAAGACAATGTCACAAAATCATCTGAATGTACACAAAGGGAAGAATCTAAAGAAGTGGTTAGACCAGTAATATTTGCATTAATCCCTCAAGGTGTCATTTCTAGTTTTCACCTCTTACACACTACTTAACTACCTTTTCATGTTTTCAACTAAGTAGAATACCAACCTATCATCCTTTCATGTTTTCAATAGGCTTACATAACTAGGTTTCACCCTTTATGGGTTTTCAACCATCTTGGCCCCAATTGTCTTACTAGTCATCCCTAATATAAAATTTTCAAAATAGGCACCTTTTATAGTACTTAGCTTGATGGAGGAGGCATGGCTGCAAATGATATCTAAGTAGAAGAGTTAGTGGCCTTGATCTATGAAGTTTTGTATTGAGCAATGACCTATTGGAGCTCAGATGGTGGCTTGTAGACTAGAGTGTAGAGGATCTGGGAAACCTTGATTGAGAATAGAGACATATTTTTCTTGTATACATGCTAGTTGAGCATAACTTCCTAGACCAGGCATAGCAAGCTGCATATTAATGAATGATATTTGATGAGTTATTTTAGGTCTAATTCATTAGTGATGCTCATATATGCCTTAATATTTTTCACTCTTATCTGTATCTCATCGCTTAGTTTTTCCATCTTGTCTATGTGGGATTGGGCCTAGAGACCTGTGAATACACTGTACAGAAGGTCACTCATCTAGTTGAAAATTTTATCATGTATTTTTTTTGGGCATATAGCAAGTCCTAGAGAGCTCTATCATTTTCATCCTCTGAAGTGGTGTGACTTCCCATGGTTTTCTTAGTAGCTATAGCTATGGCAAAGTCGAGGCTAAAACTAGCTAATGAATTATCTAGTTGTTGCTTCTAGTCTAGTAAAGTGTGCATGACCTATTATGTTTGAAGTGTTGTAAAGTCTATCATGGTCTGATACTCTTCCAATAATATGATCAGTGTGGCTACCTCAATCTTCATGTTTTATCCTAATATACTAAATATGAGGAGTTTTTGACCTATGCACTAGTCCTTAGTTAGCTTAGATACCAATGTCTTGAGCTTGCTTTGATTAGACATGAATTGGTTCTCAATTGCTTGAGTGACCAACTCTAGGTAAGTATCCTAGATCATATTCATAGCTTCATGAAAGAGAGCCTTTAATTATACATTCTCTACCTTAGATTGATCCATTTCCAACTATAAAGAGGTGGTCTTCTATGTAATTGACTCTTAAAATGTTGTTGCATCCTCTAATTGTTTTTTCAGTGGAAGCTTGAATATGTCTAAGGAAGCCTCCTTCTTGAGAGAGAGTGTCACTAATGTTCTTTCAGGTACTAAATGATTTGGTCATGGCATTATGGTAAGTGGGAATGAAAAAGTGGTGTACCAAGCACCAACTATTGGGACATCCCAAAGCCAAATTCATCCCAAAAGCAACTCTATGAGCTAAGGACCGATCGTAACTACAACATATGTTTCTTGTTGGGTTGGTTTTGATACTTCTACTTGAGGTTGTTTTGGTGTTAGTTTCTACTATGTTGTGGCCTCTATTGCTAGCTTGAGTTGATGCACAACATATTCAACCTTATTTCTTTTTTACTCCACCTCCTCTTCCTTTTTCTTGTTCATCTCTTCCTAAGCATCTTAGATGTTGGTTTGGTCCTCCCCAACCTTTAACTTCTATGTATGTCTTGCATCTTCTTTATTATTCTATTCAACCAAGGCCATAGCCTTAGCATGTTATTGTGCAGCTTGGGCATGTGCTTATGCTTATGCTTGAGCTTGTTGTTTTTTTTGTGCTACACCTGTTGTTGATATAAGGATTCATCTTCTTCCAACTTCTTCACAGCTTCCTCTACTTGTTATTGTGAGTATTTTGTATCGTCCATGGCCTATTGTGCTTGGGCCACTGCATCCTATTTTTATTTCTTTTCTTATTTTGCCTTCACTTTGGCAACAAATTTAGCTTATTTTTCCTTCCTTTTTTTCTCCTTTTGTGCTTTCTAAACTACATCAACTACTTCTTGAGACTTCTTGGCCACATCCATGGCCTTCTATCTATCAGCCTTTATATCCTTAACCTTTTGTGTAGCCTTAACTTTTTTGGCTTTTGGAGTGGCTTGCTGTTGTTATGCTTGTTTATTCTATCACTTATCCTCCTTCCTCACTCATTATTATATTATGTGAGATGCTTATTCTATTGATTCATGTTGTTCTTTGGTAGTGGCTTTCTCAAATATGAGGTTTTCATCATCCTTGACCTGTGGTGATGACAACAAATCACTTGGTCAAAATTTTGAGATGTAGTATAAGTAGGGGTAGGTTGTTCTTCCTATGTAGTGGTTGGGTGTCTAAAGGTACATTCTTCAAGTGTAGGGGAGACATTATCCTCCTACCTTATTCAAGGTCTATGCACAAGTGATTTTGGTGGGCTTTATGGAAGAGGTGCAAATATGTCTTCAGTTGCAAATGTAGGAGTAAGTTGTGGCTAGAAAAATTTGATCCTCTACTATAATTGATCTGCTTCTTCTTGGATGGTATCAACAGTAATGGATGGTGGGAAAGATGGAAGGTCTACCCATAGTTCTAGGGGAACATGATTCCAAACTCGAACCATGCACACATCCTTATAAAATAATAATTCCTTATCTTCCTATCTATTACAAAAATCCATAGTCATGTCTACAATCATGACCTAGTAGACTTATTGTTCATTTGTGCCTATTTATAAAAGGTCACACAAGCTCATGATCTAAGGCACCTTCTGATCATCCATCTAGGTTATTGTGATTCATCTCTTGCACTTTAAAGGAGGGGATGGAAAATGACTTTCTAAAAAAATATCATACTTTCCATTCTATTACTATGATTTGGTGGCTTCCTCTGGTCGCTACATTGTAGGAATGGTTGCACTAGGTGGTATGACCTTTAGTGAAGTCACATGCCTAGTTGTAAAATCTTTTTGTTTGGTGAATTTGACCTGTGTCATGTATATTGTGATAAATAATGGGAGTGGCATGAAGGGAGACCATAAAAACTCATGAATTTTGTTGAACATACCCTTCGACAACAAGGTGACAGTTGTGTGCTGGCCCAAATATTGCATGATGTTTGGTAATACCCAAGGATGTGTTGAAATCTACTCTAGAAACTCTTCCCACCATGATTTGAATTTTACCTCATGTGTTAGGTCTCTAATCTCTTATGTCTAGATGATATTAAAAAATTACTACATCATCCAATAATCTATGTTGGGCTGCACTTCTCCTTCTGAGGACTTCCATTACATGAAGTAGAGTAGGAAGATGAGGAACTAGTATTGAAATGTCTACCTTAGAGAAGTGAGACACTTATTTATTTTGGTGAGTATCTCTTGGATGAAGTACTCCAACTAGTAGAACTACACATTTATGTGGATCATTTGGTGGGTGATGTCCATGACCCCTTTTGGTATTTATCTCACAGACGTGGTAGTCTGTCAAAATATTCCTATAATGCACTCCATAAAGACGTACACTAGATCATCTAGGATTTTGTGAAACAAAATCCATTTATTTCTTCAAAAATATAAATCTTAAACTTCTTACAGAATGGGGGGATTTCTCATCTTATAGGGAGATAAGGAGTCTTCTCACACATGCATGCCCAAAGCTTGGGCCATGGCTTCTATGTTAATTATAATGGTGACATTCAGCCAAGGTAGATGTTTTCATCATTATATCAGCCAAGTAAAACTTGTACAATCTCCCCTATATCAGCAAAGTTAGTCATTTGTAGTAGGTTCTCAACATCTACATTATGGAATCATTGGGGGGTTATGAGAGAGAGAAGTTGCACATCATCAATAGGGTCTGGATGAAATAATTTATCTTCTACTTGTTGAAAGAAGTTGAAGGACTCTGGATCATTGAAATTAGTTTACCTGAGAGCCATGTCGACACCCATTGCCTTTTCTTGTGCCTTTATCAAACCACTAATGGGCCAAAAATTATCCATGTCTACTGAAGTGATGAAATTATAATGTTATCTACTCTCTATGCAAGAAAAATAGCTCAACTCTTTGTAATTTTAGATCATGAAAAATATGAACAAGGATGAAATAATGACTTGGTTCTTAAAATTTGGCCATTATAGATTTTACACTTATTAGATTCTACATTAATGTCACACTTAGTTGTCCACTCATCATGAATATAATGGTTGATGTGGAAAAACATTATTCAATCCGATAATTAAGATAGTTAGTCATTAGCACATGTGTGGAGTTACACCATTATGCTCTTTGGTGTCCATATAGAGGTACGATTGTATGATGTTGATGGGCTAATGATTTATTAAAGATCAAATCAATCAACCCTTAGATCTAGCATTTACTTCTAGTGGGTGACCAATATATGGTGCAAATATTATTGATGTGATGCTTTTGTACCTTTTCTAGACTTAATTTATTTCATTCACTATTCTTTGACATCCATGATGGTGAATGTGGATCCTCCTACACATAGCTAGTGTATGTTATGTTTGGTATCTTGGTTTCTAACTGGTAGTGAAGAGATCCTTACAAACACACACAAATAGAAAAGAAACACACAAAAAATGCAAAATGGATAAATCTAATCTATTTGGTGCTACTCAGCACCCACTCACTTAGCATAATGAGATAAATTTGACTATTGATAGTATGTCTTAAGCCTACAACAATTTACCCACCCTGATCAAATGGTTTCTTGAAGATCTCTTAAAACCATGATTCTTTGTTGCATTAGTCCATGTATAATATAGGCCCTTTCCATTGAATATATAACTTACCCAAGAATGCTCTAAAATGACTATCATATAATAATATTGGTTGATCCTTATGAAATTCTTTTTGGCACAAATTCTTATCATGCCATGCTTTTTGGATCTACTTGGGAACTTCCTGCATCTATGATGTTTTATGTTTATTATCATCCATCTTATTTAGTTAGAGAAGTATTTTGGTGAGGGAATCTTGATCCCTTAGTCAAATAACCATGGAAATACATAGACTGGGTACTAAGTATTCAATTGACATAACAAACTCAAGTCCATACACCAACTATAATGGAATAAAACTTGTGGCTCTTTTGTAATGTGTGCGATATGCCCACAAAATCATAGGAATGTGATATTCCCAATCATCCCTCTTTACATCATAGATATTTGTTAGCATTTTACCCAACACTTTGTTGGAAGCTTCAGCTTGGCCATTTTATTTTATATGGTACGTAGTGATTTTATGGTGAGAAATCATAAATTCTTTAGTAAGAGCCTTGATGGTGTTATTTAGGAAGTGCATTCCTCGATTGGTGATGAGTTTGATGGGTATTCGAACCTTGTAATGATGTTTTCATAAATAAATTTTATTGCATCCTTCACACCATAACTAAGTGTCACAGGAGTTTTAACCCACTTAGTAAAATAATCGATCGTAGTAATAATATACCTTACTTTATTAAATTTGCTTGATGGATCGATAAGTCCAACAAAGTCAATGCCCCATTATTCAAAGGGTTACTCTATTAATAGAGGATGCAAAGGCATTTCATATTTTTGTAATGGTTTACATATGCATTGGTAGACACCACAATGTTTTACTACTCTAAGTTCATCCTAAAAGAGACTCGGCTACCATAACCTACTCTATAACAACTTCCTGGCAATAGATTCTCCAACAATATATCCTCCTACAACTCCTTAGTGTGCCTCTTGTAAGAGTTGAGGTATTTCATGTTCTAGAACAAACCTACATAGTAATTTTTCCTTACCTATGTGATACATAGGCCCATTGATGATGGTATATGGTAAGGCTCTATTAACAAGTTGCTTCTTATCACATTCTTAATAGTGCATAGGGAAGACTCCTTGTTTGAGTAAGTTGGCAATTACTTCAAAATTATCAAGAATCATAGACACATGAAAGAGATGAGCATCAGGAGAGACCTTTTGTAATTCTTTTAGTTCTTCACCATGAGGAATATGACTAAGATGATCTAGATCTAGATTCTCTCTTCTTGAATTGACATTAATGAAAAACTAGAACACTTAAAATAACATCAACCGTTGAGAGATGTATCCTCCTAACATTGAATTTTTGACAAGGTATCACAGGGCTTGATGATTAGTTAAGATATTTAATGGTGTCATAAGTAGATAATGTCAAAAAAATTGTAGTGTGAACATGATATCTAATGTTTCTCATTCAGTGGTTGTGTAGTTTTTCTCTACGTTAGTGTAATATCCCCGTTTCTCTTCAATTCTGAAACCTGATATTTTTCGGTTTCACTATATTTTACTTTTGCATGAAATAAGATACGATTTTGCAAGATAAATTCAAATAATAAATAAACCACAGTAAATCACTTAACTAGCAAATTAGTGCTCTTATTATTCTTCAGAATGATTACAATAATGAATCTCTGGCACGCATATAAACGAATACAAATATCATCTCAAAATCTAATCTTTTACAAATCTGGGACGGCTCTAATAGAGAAGATCTTTATCTGTGCAATATCTGAATAAAAAACATAATGAAATAAATCCGTGAAAAGCTCTGTGACAACTTTTGTATGAATTTACCTCTCAAATCTGTAAACCTTTGTGATAACTTTTGTATGAATCTATCTCTCAAATCGGCAATAGATCAGCTGATATTTCACAGCCTCTGAATCGCACACACTGAAGAGTTGACGTTCTCCAATGCAAATGGAATCCTGGAACCTTTGGCTTAGTCTTCACAGAAGAATTCTTCAATATCAAAATCAATAATCAAATCATGAATACAAACTCTCTCCCATGAGAGATTCTTATACACCTCCAAAGGTGTGCTTGCTAAAATTAGATTCCCTTAAATTAGACTGGGGCTTCCTTAAATTAGAACTAGGGCTTCTTAAATTAGAACTAGGGTCTTAAAATTAGACCAATTCTTAAATTAGAACTAGGATCCTAAAATTAGACCCACTAATTAATAATTAATTAATAATTAATTAATTAATTAATAATTAGACCAAATAATTAATATTTGATTAAGTCAATCAAATATTAATATCTCCCTTAATTCATGTCCGAAAGAGCCCAAATGAAATCCAGCCCATCTCCATCAAGACCCTCTATCCATCTCATCATCCTACGAGGGTTGTATAATAGGCTAATCATCTACTCTGCACATGTCAACTAAAAAGGGGACATGACAATCCGCCCCTCCTAAAATTGCTTGCCCTCAAGCAATCGCTGAATGATAGACCAATCAATCCACCTGGATCCCAAATGATTTCTCGATCTACAGTACTGTCAACCAACACAAACTCCAGGCCCTATCCATCACCACTATCATCCAATGGCGTCACATCACCTCTGTCTCATGTACGCATATCGTCATCAACATGTGACCCACCTGTAAAAGAAAGCTGAGACTCTACCACATGTGCTAACTCTTGAACTGAACTCACCTCAAGACAAAGCTTGTCCTCATATCTCTCCTGTGTTGGTGCCAATGTGCACTCATCATCGCACTCTATCATGTCATGTAGTATAGGCATCTCCATCCGATGAAAAAACATATGTTTGAAGCTGCTGCCCCGTATTGCCTTAAGAATATGTGTTTTCCCATCAACCTCAAAATGAACCTCCATGTCTTTGAGATGAAGAGTAACTTCCTCAAATGAATGAATCCACTTCATACCCAAGACTAATTCTATGTCCCCCATGTTCACTACAAAATAATTAGCCTTGAACTCATAGTTTTTCAAGCGCAATGGGAGGTCTCTAATCATACGCTCACACCTAAGAGTGTGACCATCGGCTACCTTAACTCTAATGCCCTCAAAATCTTCGGTAGTGAGTCCACGCTTCTCCATAAATCTAGCATCTATGAAATTATGTGTGGCTCATGTATCAAGAAGGGTGGTGACCTTCTGCCCTGCCAAAACTCCATGGAGTCTGAATGACTCATCCAACTGAATGGTGGATAGGCGTGCCTCCTGTATATGAAGCTCTAAATCTGCCTCTGCCTTAGGCTCTGAAGCCTTTGCCTCCTCAAAACTATCTTGTTGTTCGGAATCTTCTGATTCTGCATCCTCATAATACGCCCACATCACACGATTTGCCTTGCCCTTAGGCCTCAAAGGGCAATCATGATGGATATCATAAGGACCTTTGCAGTAAAAGCAAAGCTTCTTCCTACATAGATCATTAAGCACCTCACGATCCACAAGTGGTGCTGCTGGATTGGCCTTTGAATCATTTTTAACCCCAGATTTATCTATGTTAAAATCTGGTCTCTCTATATCCCCGTTGGAGTGCTTACTGCCCCTGGATGAAGAAGTACCTCTGGAGTTAGATCTAATAGATGGGGCTGCCATCTCCATACTGTGCACCTTCTTCATAGCTTCCTGTAATGAAGGAGGATCAAAGCCTTTGATCCAACCTCTCAATGGTTCTGTCAATCCCTCCATGAAGAGTACTACTAGTCGCCTCTTTGAAATGTCAGAAACCATGACTGATAACTTCTGGAAGTCACCAATGTATGACTCTAGACTGCCGCTTTGGCGCAACTGTGCCAAATCTCAAAAATAGGACTCTGGATCCCTCCTGCCAAAACACTCTACCAGCCTATCCACAAACTCTTGATAAGTAGTGATCTGATCATGATGGAGTGTCACCATCCCGTGGTGCCACCAATCGTGAGCTACTCCCTCAAGATGTAGTGTCGCATATCTGATAGCATCTTCCTCGGCCATCAGACGCAATGTGAGAAAGGTGTCCAACTTACTAATCCAAGTTTGCGCTATGACCTTACCACTTCTGTCAAACATCGCGAGTGTGAGCCTACTTGTAGCATGCTTAAGATCATTATTCTGATGTCTAGGTCTCCTATCCTGTCTAGCCAATCTGTAGTGCTCTCTCCTCAGATTAACAAAATGATCAAAGGTCATCCTCTCTCGAACATGAGGAGGTAATAAATTCCACTCATCATCTGAAGCCAAGTAAACATCTACAAATGAGGAATCCATGCCTCCTCCTCTGCTGGAACTTCTGGTTCCTCTCGAACAAATGTAGGACATATAGGTCTATCTGTTGTTCTGGAGTGGCCCTGCTGGGGTCTCTGATTAACCGTAACATCTTTGTTATCACCTTGGTTCCCCTTCTATCTATCATGTGGGTTCATCCTCCTTATCATAGTAGTTAGTGCCTGTAGTGCTTGTGTCATCTCACGGTAGGATTCTCTAGTACCCAGATCATCATTATGTCGGTGGGCCCTGGGTGGGCTACCCTCTCGTCTGTCACTCATGATAATCGGCTGTTGTTCTAGCAACTGGGTACCTTCAAGCAAAGCTCTACTGCGTGTGTAATACCCGTGTGGTCCCAACTCTTGTGGCTGCATAAGATTTTCAAACCCTCAGGATGGCAGGATTTAGCTCTGATACCACTGTAATATTCCCGTTTCTCTTCAATTCTGAAACCTAATATTTTTCTGACTATTTCACTATATTTTAATTTTGCATGAAATAAGATACGATTTTGCAAGATAAATTAAAATAATAAATAAACCACAGTAAATCACTTAACTGGAAAATTAGTGCTCTTATTATTCTTCAGAATGATTACAATAATGAATCTCTGGCATGCATATAAATGAATACAAATATCGTCTCAAAATCTGATCTTTTGCAAATCTGGGACGGCTCTAATAGAGAAGATCTTTATCTGTGCAATATCTGAATAAAAAACATAATGAAATAAATCCATGAAAAGCTCTGTGACAACTTCTTTATGAAGTTACCTCTCAAATCTGTAAACCTCTATGATAAATTCTGTATGAAGCTATCTCTCAAATCGGCAATAAATCAGCTAATATTTCACAGCCTCTGAATTGCACACACTGAAGAGTTGACGTTCTCCAATGCAAATGGAATCCTAGAACCTTTGGCTCAGTCTTCACAGAAGAATTCTTCAATATCAAAATCAATAATCAAATCATGAATACAAACTCTCTCCCATGAGAGATTCTTATACACCTCCAAAGGTGTGCTTGCTAAAATTAGATTCCCTTAAATTAGACTGGGGCTTCCTTAAATTAGAACTAGGGCTTCTTAAATTAGAACTAGGGTCTTAAAATTAGACCAATTCTTTAATTAGAACTAGGATCCTAAAATTAGACCCACTAATTAATAATTAATAATTAATAAATAATTAATAATTAATTAATTAATAATTAATTAATAATTAGACCAAATAATTAATATTTGATTAAGTCAATCAAATATTAATATCTCCCTTAATTCATGTCCAAAAGAGCCCGAACGAAATCCAGCCCATCTCCATCAAGACCCTTTATCCATCTCATCAGCCTACGAGGGTCGCATAATAGGCTAATCATCTACTCTGCACATGTCGACTAAAAAGGGGACATGACAGTTAGATAGTTTTTGGCTAGAAAAATGAATAGGATGGTTGCATCCACCATCTCCTAGATGCACAAGAACAACATAAAATACAATACTATAAGCATCTATATGCACATGAAAGGGCTTACTATAGTCTATAAAGATGAGGATGGGTGCAGTAACCAACCTTTGTTTTATCTCAATGAAGGCTGCTTAGCACTCCAAAGTCCAAATAAACTTCACTATTTTATGTAGTAAAGATTCGAATGGAGATGAAATAGCTACATATCCCTTGATAAAAAATTTATAGTAGCCTATATAGCCTATAAAATATCTCACTTCAGTGAAACTTAGTCATGGAGGCATACTTAGAATAACTTCAATTTTGGCTTGGTCAACCAAAATGCCTTCATTACATATGACATGACCTAGAAATATACCAAAGGGTGTAAATAATAGACATTTATTTAAATTCAAAGTGATGCATAGAGCTTGATCTCATTTTAACATTAATTATAGCTTAGACAAATGTTCTTTAAATAAGGAAAAGACTGCCCAATCATCAAGATAGAATTCTAAGAAGTTGTGAATGAAGTCTTTAAACGTAGTCACTACTATGCAAGAGAAAATTATAGGTGCATTCTTAAGGCTAAAAGGCATGACCTTGTATGTAAAAGATACTCATTTCATGGAAAATTTTATTTTGGATATATCTTCTTCTGTGATGGTTATTTGATGATAGCCACTGATGCCATCCATGAAAGAGTAGACTTCATGGCCTGCGATAGATTCTAAGACTTTGTATGTGAATGGAATTAGGAATGGATCATTTAAATATGTATCATTAAAAATGAGATAATCCCAACATACTAAGATTTCCATTATCTTCTTTATCTATACTACCATGGGAATTACCTAATCTACCTTTTCTATCAGATAGATTATTCCTATGTTTGGCATCCTATTGAGTTCAACCTTCACGTTCAGCTTCATGTTTGGATTTAGCTTTTATGGTAACTTATTTATAGGTCATGCACACTCCTCAAGTTTTATATGCAT
This sequence comes from Torreya grandis, assembly GCA_037957365.1. Lineage (NCBI taxonomy): Eukaryota > Viridiplantae > Streptophyta > Pinopsida > Cupressales > Taxaceae > Torreya > Torreya grandis. The sequence continues at coordinate 1,528,397 of JARHVA010004371.1, read as the reverse complement.
CTCCCCTAGATATGGATCAACTCCTTAGACCTTTGAAAATGTAATGGGAAAGACATCCTCGTAATCTCATAGGACTTGCATAACTTTAAAAAATTTAGCTTTTGTCTATTAATCACCTATATGCAACAATTTTGGAACCTCCTTAGTTTAGATGTTTACTAAATTTTTTTTTATGGGATGCTAGTAAATATTGTGATTTTCTTCATCATCAAATTCTTGTATCTTTTGTTTCCCTTCTTATTTTGGAATTTGTATGTTGTGTAACTTGTCTTCTTTAGTAGGTCCTACATTGAGGTCCTTTAGTGTTTCTAATGGCCATTTAGGTTCAAATAAATTAGTAAAATCTAGATCACCATCAGAATAAAAATATTTAATGTCCTCTTATTCATCTTGTATTCAATGGCTTGGTTACATCAGATATTATTCTTCTTTATTGGTAGCTTTGTATCTTTGTAATTCCAAATTAAGAATAGAAGATGTACTTTATCATATCATGGATTCCATCATGGTGCTTAAGTCTTTTGTGCACCCATGGCATAATAATTATTTGATTTTCTAAAGTGCATAGTGAACTAGAGGGTTTTCATCTTCTAAAATAAATGTCTATATGAAATCACATTGCACCTATTCCAAATGCTTTGTCTCACATCTGCGCTATTGATGCATATACATGTTCATTGTAATGGAGCAAATGTATAATGGAAAATGTGTACCCATTATTTAAGTGCCACATGTTCCTCAATCCAAACATCAACACATTTATGATTATGTATTTTAGTACACTCACCTTCTTGGAAGAAAGGCCAATTAATTTGGGTGAACCACAGTAGCTAGAACTTGCTAGTTAAGAGCTCATAGGCATCATCCCACTCAAGTTGGTCTTTTTGGTGAACTTTCCACCATGTCACAATAAATCCTTTTAGATCATAATTAAGAGCACTAACCCATTAGTTGATGGTAGGTACATGAAAGTGTAAATGTAGAATGAAATCATTGATATCCTCAGTTGCATAGTATATAGGAATTTATTTCTCATGTGTAAAGACTATTTTTGTCAGTCAAATTTCAAGATCACCTCGATCCTAGTTGAGTAGGTGTGTGTATGAGTCTCTAATGATAGATGAAGTTAATTCCCAAGGTAAAGTGATTTCTCTAGTTAGATCTATATAGTATTACATATGTTCATCAACTTGATATAGAAATTCAACTTCTAATCAAGTAGGGGATTTTGTAGACATATATGCATAATCTTCTAAGATAAATTAGGTTGTCAATGGCTAAGTAAAGACTAGTTTTGGATTTCATTATTTTGATGTATTCATATATTGAGTGAGTAATGATTGTACATAAAATTTCATATGCTCATATAAAAAGTTACACTTAGCTGTGTGTAGAGATTTTGGATTTTCTTCAGAATTCAGCTTCATCTAGCTAGTTTTCTACATGACAATAGAGACTCGGGTTTATCCAAACTGATGTATGGTTTGTGCACTCTATTCATATGAATTATAACAACTTTTTATCCTTGGTCTACTTCTAACTAATTCTACACCATGTTGATAGTCATCTGGCCATCATATGGCCATTTCTTGCCAATCAATAGAGGGTAATGTGTTGTCTTCATGTTGATGACTTCAAAGTCACCTCATAGGGTCAATTCTATGAATTTGGTTTCAACATGTTCTAATATACTGATATTCTCAACTCTTCCATATTTAATTAAGCTCAGAGTGACTAGGTTGTAACTCAAAACTGATTGTCCAATAGCCTCCTATGTAAACCTAGAAATCATGTTGACTATGCTGCCAAAATTAAAGACGACATTTTAAATCTCATAACCTACAACCTCAATGTTGATTCATGCATCTACATCTTAGGGTTTCTTTGTTTTGATGTACCAGACCAACTTTTCTATCTTTTGTTGTTCATGTTGTGCACACTCCAGTAGATTATGTAACATGTTTATGATATTTTGTGAAATGTCTTCATTGTGAAGTGTGATTAAATTTTTTATAAAATCTATGAGCATAGTGATGACTCCATATTGGTGCATAATACACAAAATCTAGCCATACATTTGAGTATCTATTGCTATGACATCTCCCTCAATAATGTTCTGATGTTGTATGCTTTTCAACATCTATGTAGTTTCACACATGATCACCTTCTCTATAGTTGTGCCTAGATATTTGTCTTATTTTGATTTTCAAATTCCCTGATCTTGAGGCATTTCAAGTGGAGGCAAACCTTTTTATGTGTGTTATTGTCATGTCACAGTATTTAGAAACACATCCTCCTTAATTTATGCACTTACCATATTCACATTCTAAATGGCCTTTTCTTTTCTTTGCTTCTCAAAGATAGGATAATCCTCTATGTTTTGCTAGTCATATATTCTATAGTATGTGTAGTAAGGATACCTCTGAGGATTCATTGGGTAATTATGTTGTACATGATTATATTTTCCACATAGATAACATTGTAAAGAAGGCCATTGATAGTTATTGCCTCTACTACCTTGGTAACCTCCTATGTATCCTCCCCTATCTTCTCCTCTATTGGATTGATATCCTTTGGGTAGATGCAAGATAATGGGGGACATAATAGGGGGTATAAAGATACTTTTTTTTCTAAAAATAAAAATATTTGAACTTGGAGAGAATGTTAGGGACACTTTAAAAAGGAATTTGATAATGACATAAAGATATGAATTGTGGAATTTTAAATGCAGTTTATAAATATATAATTTTTACCAATACTTAGATGATAAAAGTGTAAAAAATAGATGCATTTATGACAATAGGTTGATCATTTTTTTAAAAAATATAAGGAGAGTGCATGTGTATTAACACACTTTTTTGAAGTAAACGATTAAAATTTTAAATGAAATTTCATATATAGATAAGTGAAATATCAAATATTTTTGAATATATATATTTATATATATATACATATATATATATATATACACATATATATATATATATATATATATACATACATATATATATATATATATATATATATATATATATATATATATATAATTTTTAAAAAAAATTGCAAGTCAAGACAACTAGAAAATTAAAACTATAAAGTTTACGAACACAAATTTTTGACCTCAACTTCAAGAAAATCAATATTTTTTTAAATCATAGTTGATATTGTGTAGATTATTGAGATATAAGTTTTATAATCATTCAATTAATATTTAAAAAGTTAGAAGGGGATTTTTTATGATATCTATATAGACTATAATGAGGTATGTTGCGTAGAAATTAAATAATAGTTTTAAATAATATTTTATCATTAAAAAAAATTATATATTTTAAAAATACGCTTTCTGTTCTACAAACCCTTATAATGTTTTTTAAATAATAAAAATTCATGATTATATGTGTTGATAAAAAGGAAAAAAAAACCTAAATTTATTATAAATTCCCTTGGCTGGTCCATGATAGAGTTTGGCCAGGTTTGGGAGCCCCCAAGCCTAAAACCAAGGCAAAATTAGAGGGAAAGTGGGATTCTTTTTTGTAAATATCAAAAGGGTGTACACCCTTTGTATGCCCTTTGCATAATCACTAATGGGCCAATGAAAGCATTTTTCCATTGGTTCATGGTTCATGCACACCCTTTTTGATTCATAAATTCCTTTGTGTTTTCCATGAAAATGAGTCATTTGTTTTTTCTCTCCAAATTACAAACTATTTTTTTTTTTTTTAACCATGTGAATTTGATGAATTATTTTTTTATTTTATTTGAATCACTAAGAATTATTCAAGTTTAAATCTACAATTGTCTTATTTTGGCATAGATAAATAATGGGATGGGAAAGTCATCGCAAAATACCAATCAAAGAGTTAACAAATTAGTAAATTGGAGATAAAAGAGAAAAAGACAAGCAGATAGGAGAGCATCCATAAGACATTCTAGGCAAGGTGAAGGTTCTTCTTCTACACTAGGTAATACTTCTAATGAAAATAACATGCCCAATTATATAGAATTTAGTTTACATATGTCTTCAAATGAGATAAGATAACTAAGTCAATCTTTATTACAAGATGAAACTCAAAATGTAGAGCATGTAAGTAATGCATTTGTAATGAATGATGAAACAGATGGACAAATACAATATAATGGAACATCCATTCATAATGAATTTTTTAGTATGATGATAACAAACATCAAATAATGACCCCAAATCATGTGTCTCCTAATGAAGAGGAATTTAATTTGCCTATAGGGTCTAATTTAGATAGTCAACCCTCTAATGTTTCTACTATGGTTGAAGTGTTAATACCACCCAATTTAATAAAAAATATAGCTCATGTACACACACCTCCAAAGATAATAAAATAAACACCAAAGTATTTGGTTGAAATAGATGAAAAAATAATAGAACCTATGGAAGGTAAAACGTCAAAAAAAATAATTCAACATCATGTTCAATGTGTATGGAACTATGCATTTAAGAATAAATGCCATATCAAATGATGCCAAGTCTTTGTTCAATCAATGAAAATTTAAAAAATGTGCCCTATGATGCATAATTTGGGGTTAAGAACATTAAACATGGAGGGAAAAACTATTACAATAGTAAATAATCTATTTATTACATTTAAGGCAATAGGCAATAAAAGTTAGAATAAAGATAGTAATGTGACAAGATGAGTAATAATAGAATCTATAGTGAGTAAGTCAACATCTAAATCTTGAATTCTTAGTGAAACAAGTAAATCCTTTACATTAAATAGAAAATATCTAATAAATGTGATAAAAATAATAAAAAGGCTTGATGACCCTTCACTCATGGATTGTTGGGAATTTAGTAGTAGACTCCCATGAAAAGATAAGGTATTGGTTGATGGAACAAAATAATTAATTGAATTTTTTTAGCACAACAACATAAGGTTCTCATCTAATGTAAAATATTTTGTTAAAAGAATAAAAGGCTCAAAAAATCATGAGCCACATGAAAAACATTTTTTAGACATGACGTAAACAAAATTTTATAAAAAATTTATTGAAAAATTTAATGGCCAATTGATAATTAGCCAAAGGTCATTTGAGATGCGCAAGCCTTTCTATGTTAAAATAAACCATGCACACACCACATGTTGTTGTAAGGTACATGTTGAATTTGTTATGCATTTTGATATTTTTCATCATATACATTGTACTTTACATATTGATGAGATTTTGTAGGAATGTATGGTGTCTTCCCCACTAAAACATCAAGATAATTAATCCAAGGTATTTTTTGTCAAAGACTTGAGGGATAATGTTTTTTTCCAAACAATGTTTAGATGGAACATGTAACATTTGTGGTCATTTGTCAAATTTGATGAGTTATTTACATGAATATATTTCATTTGAGTTTGGAAAGCAGCTGGTTGCTTATAAGGAGTACAAATATGTTAAGTATGTATTAAAAGATGGAAAAGAGTCATCAAGATATGAATTGGTTATGACCAAAGTTTATGTATGTGATTTCATGTTTTAATTCAAAAAGAATATTATCTACCAATATTCAAGACATACACACAAATCAAAAAGGTTAGATAATCAATTTAAAGCATGCAAGGACAACCTCCCAGTTGGCAACATTATTTTGGTTGTGGATGTTGCTGTGAACTACACATTACAACCACATAATGAGGTTCAATCCCAATATTATAATTCAATTCAATTTGGAATTTGTATTCATATTGCATTAAGACATGCACCTAATAGCAAAAATGATAACAGAAAGATTTTGAGGGAGTTCAATTTTTATATGAGCGATGACAAATCACATTCTCTAGAGTTTGTCCAGGGTTGTTTTGAGATATTTATATCAATATGAATGTAAGATAAATAATGTTTGATGCACACTACATTTGGCCAAAAAAATGTGCAGGGTAGTTTAATAATTATTGAATGTTTTACTTGTTAAGCAGAATGCATAAGAAAAATGGCGTTCAATATTTTTGTAGCTCCTTTGAGGATAGGCATGGAAAAAAGGAACATAATGGTGCTAGTTCACGTGTAAAAACATCCCTTAAAAGAGAGTAAAATAAGCATAAAGGTGGTGCCAATTTGATTGATTCAATAATTATTGTGACTGAGTGTAATGAAAATATTTGTCATGGATTGGATAAACATTCTCATGTATGAGGATTATTTTGGTTAATAGAGGAACATCATAAGGCAGTGTATGAAGATTTCTTTATAGTACCTGGATCAAGTGTTTTCCACTCCATTCAAAGCTCAAATTCAAGTTCATAGACTATTTATAATAAGGATATGGAATTTTTGTGTTCCTCGTGTATGTAATTTAATTGTAATTAATGTGAGTAATAAAAATGGGTTGACGAATAGTATTGTAGACCCATATCACCTGTAGAGATTAACCATTCACTCCAACAATTGACAGATCATGAAATGGCATCATCAATTGACTCTCACCACATCTGAGATCTTGTGCAACTAGGTATAATTTATTCTTTAATTAAAAATACAACCTTAGATATTAGTGATATTTTTATTTTTTCCTAGATGTACTTACAATTTTATTATACTTTAAAGGCAGAGCATGTTTTTATAGTCATTACACGTGAGAACAATGATGAAGGAACAAACTACTACTTGTGTCATTATGTAGAGGCACAAAAAAATTAACCACAAATGTTATGGATGGAGAAGAGCTAATTTATCCCACTAGATTTGTAGTGATTACTGGAACCTAAATTCATAGGTACTATCATAAAAAAATAAAATAATTGTTATTTAAGGACTTTGAAACACATAGGATGGTGCTTCATTATTCAAACCTTGTTATTAATAAAAATATTCAAATGATCTAATATCATGGAAAGCCTCACAATATAACTTTGTGAAAAGTGCATGAATCTAACCACAAAGCGATTCTTGAAACACTTCCAAATAGAGTTGATCTGAAGGTACATTAGATTGAATTAGTAAGTTTATCTAGTGTTTAAAATTAATATAATAAAGTTATTTGATTTAATTTGTTATAATTTTCAACTATTTTATGATTATGTGGTTATTTATCTTTAAATTTTTTACTAACAATTTAAATGTAGGTTAGTGACACTAGATGAGCTTTCACCTTCACGTGGTTGGTGTCATGAGTAGAGAAGATTATCTTCTTCAAATGAAGAGAAGCCAAACCAATTTATTATTAATTTAATATACCTTAAGTAAACCCTTTTTCACCTTCTCTCTATTTATCCTTATAAGAGAACATGAAAATAGTATTATATATTCTCTCTTAGATTACTCATCCTTATATGTGTGGGAGTTGACGGTTCATCTCTAGCCCTCATGGTGCTCGTGAAATGTACAATGAAAGTTTACTCATTTTTCACATTCATGGATGAGTGAATTATCTTAAAGGATGCCTCTAATCAACTCCAACTTTCACTCCTGAGGGTCTACCAAGACTAAATAAAGGTGATTCTAGCTTTAAAATGCCTATCTTGATGTGTCTATGTAGATGGTTCATTGATTGGGTTGATGAGTTAGATTTTATGGCCATTATTGACAAACTTTTAGTATATTATGAGAGACTTATCTTAAAGAAAAACCTTGTTTTCATATCTCATCCCTCATGAGTTAGATAAAATATTCCTGATATTTCCTAGAGGACTTATCCTTATACATGTAAGAGCTCACAGTTCATCTGTATCCCTCATGATTCCCATGTAATGTAGGATGAAAGTTCACTCATTTTACACATTCAAGGATGCATGAATTATTTTAAGGGATGCCTTTGATTAAATAAAAAAAATTCACCTAATGGTTTATCAAGACTAGATAAAGGTGGTTCTAGCCTAAAAATGTTTACCCTAACATGTCCACATAGATAGTTCATTGATTGGGTTGATGAGTCAAATTCTATAACCCTTACTGACCAACTTTTGGCTCTTTCTGAGATATTTTTCTATGATAAAAATCTCATTTCCACATCTCATACATCATGAGCTAAGATAAAATTCTCATGGGCTTTCTTATATGACTCAACCCTACACGTGTAGGATCTGATGCTTCATTTCTATCCCTCACAATTCTCATACAACATGCGATAAAACTTTTCTCATTTTGTACATTTAGGGATGAGTTAATTTTCTTAAGGGATGCCTCTAATCAATTGAAATTTTCAATCTTAGTGGTCTATCGAGACTAGATAAAGTTGATTATAGCCTAAAAATGCCCATCCTAATGTGTATGGATAGATAGTTCATTGATTGGGTTGACGAGTTAGATTCTATGATCCTTTTGACCAACTTTTGGCATATTTTGAGAGATTTGGCTATGAGATAAACCTCATTTCCATGTCTCATCCATCATTAATTAGATAAAATACTCATGGTATTTCTTAAAGGACTCATCCTTACATGTGTAATAGCTGACAGTTTATCTCTAGACCTCACGGCTCTTATGTAATACACGATGCATATTCACTTATTTTGCACATTTAAGGATGAGTGAATTATCTTAATGGATTCCTCCAATAAAATGTCACTTTCACTCTTGCAGGTATACCAAGAATTTAAAAAGGTGATTTTAGCCTAAAAATTCCCATCTTGATGTGTTCGCATAGATGGTTCATCGATTGGGTTGATGAGTCAGATTTTACAACTCTCACTGACCAACTTTTGGCACACTCTAAGAGATTTGGCTATGAGATAAAATTTATTGTTTCATCTCATCCATCATGATTTAGATAAAATACTCCTAGGTTTTATTAAAGGACTCATCCTTGAATGTGTAGGAGCTGATGATTTATCTCTATCCCTCACAATTTTCATGCAACATGCGACAAAAGTTCACTCATTTTGCACATTCAAGGACAAGTGAATTCTCTTAAGGGATGCCTCTAATAAAATACAAATTTTACACTGAGGGGTCTACCAAGACTAGACAAAGGCTATTCTAGCTTAAAAATATCCATATTGGTAAGTCTGTATAGATAGCTCATCGATTAAGTTGACGTGTCAGATTCTACGACCCTCACTAACCAACTTTTGGCATGTTCTATGAGATTTAGCTATGATATAAACCTTATTCTTGCATCTTATCCATCATGAGTTAGATAAAATACTCCTAATATTTACTATAGGAATCATACTTTCATGTGTAGGAGCTGATGATTCATCTCTATCCCTCATAGTTCTTATGAAACTCATGATGGAAGTTTGCTCATTTTGAAAATTCAAGGATGAATGAATTCTCTTAAGGGATGCCTCTGCTCAACTACAAATTTCACTCTTAGGGGTATACCAAAATTGGATAAAGGTGATTGTAGCCTAAAAATAACTATCCTGATATGTTTGCATAGATAGTTCATTGATTGGGTTGATGAGTCAGATTCTACGGCCCCCACTAACCAAATTTTAGCATGTTCTAAGAGATTTGGTTGTGAGAGAAACCTTGTTACCACATCTTGTCCATCATGACCTAGATAAAACCCTCCTGAGATTTCTTATAGGAATCATCCCTATATGTGTAAGAGCTGATGGTTCATCTTTATCCCTCATGTTTCTCATGTAATGTATGATGGAAGTCCACTCATTTTACACAATCAGGGATAAGTGAATTCTCTTTAGGGATGCCTTTGACCAACTACAAATTTCACTCCCAGGGCTTGATTGAGACTAGACAATAGTTTTTCTATCTTAAAAACTCCCATCTGACTGTGTCATGAAGATGGTTCATTGATTGGGATGATGAGTTAGATTATATGGAGCTTATTGACCAAATTTTACCTCATTGTAAGAGATTTGGCCATGAGAAAAACCTCTTTACCATGTCTCATCTATCATGAGTTAGATAAAATACTTCTAAAATTTATTAGAGGACATGTCCCTAAATGTGTAAGAGCTGATGGTTCATCTCTATCCTTCATGATTCTCATGTAACACATGATAGAAGTTCACTCATTTTATACATTTGGGGATGCATGAATTCTCTTAAGGGATGCTTTTGATCAACTATAAATTTCAATCCCATGGTCCAACCAAGACTAGACAAAATTTGTTATAGCCTAAAAATGACCATTCATATGTGTTTATATAGGCAGTTCATCAATTAGGCTAATGAGTAAGATTATACAAATCTTGCTGACCAACTTTCACCCCATTCTAAGAGATTTCACCATGATATAAACCTCATTACCAGATCTCATCCATCAGGAGCTAGATTAAATCCACTTGGAATTTCTTAAAGGACTCATCCGTACATGTGTAGGAGCTAACAGTTCATCTCTATCCCTCATGGTTCTCTTGTAATACATGATAGAAGTTCACTCATTTTTCACACTTAGGGACCACTAAATTCTCTTTAAGGATGCCTCTGATCAACTAAAACATTCACTCATATGACCTGAATGAGAATAGACAAAGGTTTTTATATCTTACAAAATCTCATCAAAACATGTTCACATAGACCTCGTTCATTGATTGGGTTGATGAGTCATATTCTACAGACTTCACTAACTTTTACCTCATTCTAAGAGATTTAGCTGTGAGATAAACCTCATTACCACATCTCATTCATCATTTGTTAGATAAAATACTCTTGAAATTTATTATATGACTCATCTTTGCATGTGTAGGAGCTGATGATTTATCTCTAGCTCTAATAGTTCTCTTGTAATGTATGATGGAAGTTATCTCATTTTGCACACTTGGGGACCATTTAATTCTCTTCAAAAATGCCTCTAATCAACTACATCTTTCACTCTTGGGGATCGATCAAGACCATAAAAATATTTTTATAACCTAAAAACACCCATTTGAACATGTTTGCACAAATGATTCATCTATTAGGTTGATAAGTCAGATTCTATAAACCCTACTAACTAATTTTTACCCCATTTTGAGATATTTGGCTGCAAGAGAAACCTCATTGTCACATATCATCCATCATGATTTAGATAAAATACTCATAGAATTTATTAGAGGAATATTCTCTACACATGTATGATTTAATGGTTCATCTCTATCCCGCGTGGCTATCCTACAACACATTATCAAAGTTTTCTCATTTTGCACACTCATGGCCGAGTGAATTCTCTTCAAGAATGCCTCTAAAAAACTACAAATTTCAATTTTTATGCCTAATCGAGACTAGACAAAGTTCATTCTAGCCTAAAAACACCCATTTAAATGTGTCTATGTAGATTGTTCAGTGATTTGGCTGATGAGCTAGATTCTATGGACCCTATTAAATAACTTTTACCTCATTCTAAGAGATTTGGCCATGAGATAATCCTTGTTTCCTCACCTCATCCATCATGAGTTAGATAAAATCCCCTTACGATTTCTTAGAGGACTCATCCTTTGATGTGTAGGAGTTAATGGTTAGTCTCTAGCCTTCATGGTTATTACACAACATGTGACTAAAGTTTGGTCATTTTGCACATTTAGGGACAAGTGAATTCTCTTTAAGGATGCCTCTGACCAACTGAAAATTTATCTTTGAAGGTGTGAAAAATATTGAAAAAAGGTTATTCTAGCCCAAAAATTCCCATTTGAATGTGTTCACGTAAATGGTTTATCAATTGGACTAACGAGTAAAAATCAATGGACCCCATTGACCAAATTTTACCTCATTCTGAGAGATTTGGCCGTGAGAGAAAATTCATTGCCACATCTAATTCATCATGATTTAAATAAAATACTCATGGTATTTCTTAAAGGACTCATCCCTACATGTGTAGGAGATGATGATTTGTATCTAGCCATCATGATGGAAGTTTGCTCATTTTTCACACTTAGGGACAAATGAGTTCTCTTCAAGGATGCCTCTGACCAAATACAAATTTAAATTCTAGGGATCAACCGAGACTAGATAATGGTTGTTATAGCCTAAAAACACCCATCTAGATGTGTTTGAATAGATGGTTTGTTGATTGGGATGACGAGTCAGATTCTACAGACCCCATTGACCAACTTTTACCCTATTCTGAGAGATTTCATCATGAGATAAACCTCATTGATGTGTCTCATCCATCATGAGTTAGATAAAATACTCCTAGGATTTATTATAAGACTCATCCTTTCACGTGTATAAGCTGATGGTTTTTCTCTATCCCTCATGGTTCTCATGTAATATGCAACTAAAGTTCACTCATTTTATATACTTAGGGATGAGTGAATTCTCTTTAGAGATGCCTCCAACGAACTACAAATTTTACTTATGGGTCCTAACTAAGACTCAAAAAAGGTTTTTATATCTTAAAAATTCCCATCTCAATTTGTTTTCATAGATGGTTCATCGATTACGCTAACAATTCAGATTCTATGAACCTCATTGACTAACTTGTAGCCCATTCTAAAAGATTTGACCATGATAGAAACCTCATTGTCACATCTCATCCATATATTTTTAGATAAAATACTCCTAGGATTTCTTATAGGACTCATCCTTTCATGTTTAGGAGATGATGGTTCATCTATAGCCCTCACAGTTGTTGTGCAACTTGCAATTGAAGTTTACTCATTTTGTACACTCAAGGTCGAGTGAATTATCTTTAGGTATGCCTCCAACCAATTTCAAATTTTTATTTTAGGGCCTAACCAAGAGTATAAAAATGTAATTATAACCTAAAAACACCCATATAGATGTGTTTTCATAGATGATTCATTGATTATATTGATGAGTTAGATTCTATGGACCTCACTAAACAACTTTTACTCCATTTTGAGAGAGTTGGTCATGAGAAAAACCTCATTCCCATGTTTTATCCATCATGAGTTAGATAAAATTCTCCTAGGCTTTATTAGATGACACATCCTTTCACGTATAATAACTAATGGTTTATATCCATCCCTCATGATTCTCGTGTAATGCATAACAAAAGTTTGATCATTTTGTACACTCAGGGACAGTGCATTCTCTTAAGGGATGCCTCCAACCAACTGCATATTTCACTTCTAGGGCTTAATCAAGACTGGACAAAGGTTTTATAGCCTAAAAGTTCCTATCCATAATTTTATGCATAGATGGTTCATTGATTGGGCTCCTCTGACCAATTGAGTATGTATAAGAGATACCCTATTTTCTATGTTTTTTAATATCGAGGAGATAGATTGGCTTTAAAAATTCAAAATTGAGTATATAAAATTCCAAATGAAGGTTGAAACACCTATAATACGTTTTTACATACTTCATAAAAGGATCATTTATTGTAATAAAATTGTATCTTGAGTTGACCTCCTAGAGGGTAATTAGGCTTAATAGACAAAACATGATTTTATAATTTTTTAGGTAAAATATTAAAAGTGTAAATTTAAAACTTTTATTTGATCATTGATAATTCAGAATACCTAAATACATATTTATAAGGTGTCTTGAAGTGCTAATTCAATATAAAATGGGTTTTGCAATGTTAGAGCAACATTAAGACTAGTAAGTCTATGAGAGGTTTTGATAAAATTCTTTGTAGCAGACCTTCTGAGGTGTTTAAAAATTTGAGTCACCTAAAAAATATTGTGATATATTATTTTAATTGATATATACCCCTATTTTTAAATATTTCTTGTTTTGATCCTTTTGAGGCATTTAGGCTAAATTAGTTTATAGAGATATTTGATTCTTTTGAGTTCAAATAGACAAAACCAATAGATGGATTAGTTTTCCATATTGAGATAAAGATTGAATATGTCTTTGAAGATCATAATAATATAACCTCATGTTTTATTTACTAGTCAATGAATATCAAAGTTGCTTAAGTCTCTTCATTTGTGTCTATATTCATGCCTTGCCAAGATTGTAATTTTGTGGATAGTCTATAAAGGGATATCAATGCTGATATTAACCCATGTATAAGTAGTCCATAGTGACTGTATGGACATATATAATTGTCTTTGTTTTTCTTATGGAAAATTAGTAGTTGAAGACATACACAAGTGCATCACTAAACCACCTAACATTTATGATCAAGTACAATCTATAATATTTACATATCTATGAAATCGATCCCAAGTGATCTGAAATGTTCTTATTATTTATGATTATGGTGAAGTATTGTACACCTTATATTTGGTTTAAGATGTTTTCAATGCTTAATAGTAGACACTGATTCTTCACCATGATTTTATTGAGTGAGTGATAGTCAATGGATAGATGATATAAACCATTATTCTTATGTGTGAGGTATATTAGACTCTTACAAGGAGAAGACTCGATCTTAGCTTGTCATGATCAAGGAGCTCCTATATTTGAAACCAGGATTCATCATTCTCCCAAATTTATTTATGATAGAAAGGGTATTTTATAAATGGACCAAATATATGTGGTGTTTTACTACATAGTGCATTGGAATAAATTCAAGCTCTAAGAATAATCCATTATGTAGCTTCAACAACTTGTCAAGTTTTTGTTATTGGGACATTGATTTCATTGATCACACTATGAACTCTTAATTTCTTTCCTACATAGGTGTCTTAAGACAAAGCATGAGTAACATGAAACTATGCATGTGCATGATTAGTTGATTACAATTTTAATAAGATACCAATGTTACTTTGGTTAGTGGAGTTGACTATAATAGGTTGAAGAAGCAATATTTTGTGTGTACATCCCAATTTTTTAGTTTTATTTGATATTTACAATCTTAGCTATACAAGTATAGCTTCCCTAATAATATTATATAGACTTCAAGAGGCACAATGTTGCAAGTGATGGTGCCCTCCATAGGCTCAAATTTATACTAGAATGTGCATTTCTTCCAAACCTATATATTTGTAACTTTTGAATCCACCCCAAGGATTATAGCTTGAAATGCATAATAGTGGGAAGGCCAAGTTGTTAGGTTGTAGCTAGTGTGATGATGTTATTCTGGCTTAGATTATCAATGATAAGATGATATATAAGAGGTGTTCACACTCCTTAGAGGTCTTTACGGAAGTGGTGTTGGTGATTAGAAAAGTGTTATTTGGTTCAATATCATCTATATGTGCATGATATGATTTAGGTTTCCAAAGAAAGGATTATTATGCCCAACATTGAGAGTGTTCATGGCTCTCTGGTAATTGTTGATGACACCACTTTTCACTATATTATTCTTACCTTTGTTTGAGCTATAAATCATAGGAGGAGTCAAGGTTTTTTGTGGCCTTCTTAGGTTGGTATCATTTATTAAAAGCATTTCACTTCTATACCAAAGGTCTAGATGGGGATCTATGTGTGGGTTGGAAAATAAATAGCAAATGTAAATGAAATAAGTAAATAGAAAATATCACATGTCAATGTAAAATATACATAATGATTAAAATCACCTAACTTAGAGAATAATGTAATTTTTTTTAACACCATATGAAGTAATCATTCAATCATTAACCAATAATATGTGTAAACATTAAATGATAAAAAAAATACATGTAGTTAAAAGAATCATATTGTCAAATAGTATGTATGTGATACATACAAAGTTCTATGTCATAATTTAACATAAATAATATAACATATATCAATAAAAACTGTAGACCATAACATGTACATAGATAAAATGTGTCATATAGTCATACAATATTGGCCATATTGGCATATAAAATTGAATGTGCCTATAAATATGTATATAGACAAAATGCACCATATAGGCATACAATATGGGCCATATCGGCATACAAAATAGATTGTGACTACAAATAGATCCCTAGCACAATAACTAGCTCTCATGTTACTCATTGCCTCCAAATAAATTGCACCTTGTTTCCATAGACATAGAGCCAAGGTTGTTGGATGCCTCAATACAAGGAGATAATCTCCTCTTAGCATGTGAGTCATCCATTATTTAATTGACAACCAATGAAAATTGTTGTCTCTACACAACACATATAATATAAAAATTAATGCATTAAAATTATATATTGAAAATTTGATCAATTTATCAAGAATGTAAAATTTTGTAAAATGATTCTACACTCACGATATTTCATCTAAATGGTTGTCTAGGGATATGAGACTACATATACATTTGCGATGGGGAATGCTATGGAGCATACATATATTGTTAGATCTAGATTTGCATACAATTATGTAAATATGACATAAAATATCATTACTTAAATATAAAAACAATTAAATTATATATTCTCACTATTCTTCATCACTAAATCATAAGTTTTTGTGGAGATAGTGGATTCTACAATGTAGCAACAACATCACCTAAAAAAAATTCTCATCTATGAGGGGTGCCCATAGCATCCCTCATCATGTATAAAACTAATAAATGAATAATATGTGAAACCAATGAACATGATAAAAAGCTATGACTATAATATATATTAAAATAGACTATTTTTTTCAAAGGACAATAAACATGTAAATGAATAAATATGTAATTTAAAAATTTACAAATTTGTGTGTAAGATATACCCATGCAAATTATGACCTCTACAATATAGGCAAGGCCTACTGAGGTACCAATAATATCACCAATAAACTAGATACAAACAATAAATAATAAGTTTAGTCAAATAAATTAATCAATTAAGTAAATGCATGTACTTTAAAATAAACTTAATATATTTTTATAAACAAAAGTAAACTATATTTAAAATTAAACTTTTGTAACAAATACAGGTGGTGAAGTATCATCTACAATAGGAGCTTGACATATCCTAATAGGATTCATTGAAGCTAGTACATCTCATATAGTGTCTAGAATGGTAGTGTCATGTGTTGTTGAAGCATCTGCATGTGGCATATGCTCTGGCACGCTAATGTTTGGCACGCTACAATTTAGCATTCTAGTGTCTAGAATGCTAGTGTTTAGCACTATTGAAATATATACAGATGGCATAGGATCTGGCATGCTAGTCTCCATAAATTTACTCTATGTAAGTTGCATCTAAACAGGAGGTCTCATACACTTCCTCTTACATGATGTGAAATGATGCAAATGAATTGTAACATGAGTAGAAGGAGGGACACTAGCACCTATACAAAAATAAACACCACCACTACCTCTACTACCACTTCTGCCAATACCATAACCACCAACACCACCATTACCACTAGCACCACCTGTAGGTTGAGTAGAAGTCTTCAAAGTATACATACCATGATTAATCATAACTTGTGTCAAACTAGTAACTACCTCAAGGGTGCCCATATGTATTTTATGATGCAAAATTTCAGGAATAGTGGCATGTGATATTGTTCTTTTATTTCTTAGAGGTCAGTTATGATGGTTTTGGTGTCATCTATTTCCAGGTCTATCAAATTAACACCCACCTCCCCTACCTTGGGATGCCTTCATATCTGATTAATTTGGAATTGCTTGCAGTACAAACTCATAAAACAATTTTTTCAAAAAATATAATGGAACCTCATTATTGTTGCATGGAGGATTGTCAAACACCATCCACCACCTATCCCAAAAGTTATTTTTAATCTCTTTATGAACACACCAGTCGATACTAATGTGTTTATAATTCGTTGGTGGAGGTTGGTTAGTTCCAAGTTTAATAAATAAAGCACACAAATATTCTTTTGTTATTTTTTTCTTCACATACTCACATAATAATTTATTAGAATAAAAAAATTTGGAACCTCTCTTCGATACAATAGTACATCTAGTTCTGAAGTCACATTTCCCACTTCATTAAAAATAGACTCTAATGTATTGGCAAGTAAAATTTATGCACTAACAGCTGAAGTGTGATGTAAACCATTGATAATTATTTTTAATTGTTGGTGTCTACAATTGTATTGCTCATATAATTCAACTTCTTCTTTTACAAAATCAAAATCTTTGGGGTTTTGTCTAACATTTTCTTCAAGAAATGGATCCATCGAACTTTTGTATCTAAATTCTAAAAAAAATATAGATTTTTTTAGCCAATGTAAAAAATCCAACGCAAATTTAAATTTGAAACCCTAGTTCAATAAATAAATATACATATAAATGAAAAAATTAAAATACAAAAATAACATATGTAATTTGAATCAATCCAATGCCAAATCCTATTGGTAGAATAAAAATCCAAAACATGTGTATCAATCTACAAATTTAGCTAAATAAAATTCTTCTCTCTCTTGGCCATGAGTTTTTCTTCTTCAATTGTGTTAAAAATGAAAACAAGGAAAGGGTGTATGCCCTTTATTCCTTGTAAAGGTCATACACCCTTTACAAAAGGCATACACTCTTTGTAAAGGTCGTATGCCCTTTGGAAATGGCATACTCCCTTGAGGCTTGGGAAAAATCACGAGCTTTGGATTTTTTAAAAAAAAAGGAGTATGCCCTTTTAAAAAAGGCATACACCCTTTGTAAAAAAATTTACAAAGTTGGGGGACTGTCATGTTTTTTGTCCCCCTAATTTATGCATCGACCCCTATACCCTTTTTGTTATTATGCAATGTTCCAATGTTGATGTTTTTGGGTATTATCTCCAATTCTAAATTATTATTGTGTAGTTGGTGGGGTCCAAAGTGTTTGTTATTGATGTCTCATGGCTGAGCTCCAAGGTGATGCATACTAGTACTGTGGAGATGTTGGTGCCCAACTTGATGAAGGAGGAGTCTAACCAGCTAGACCTTGAGGCTAGTATTGTCTTGAACTAAGAATCCATTGTGGACATGTTTGGGTTACATAACATTTATTGATCTTTGGTTCTAGAATCATCTACTTTTCTAAGGAAATTTGTTACATAGTGATGATGAATACATTTGTGGTGATCCTTTCCTTGAGCTTTTGTAAAGCTCTATAATTATTTTCATCATGATTATTTGAATTACATAAATTGTAATATATATTTTGTGGATTCTTGACATGCTATTATAGAAGGTGGCACTGTGTTGTTTCATGCCCCACTACTCAATAAATTTCACAATATTCTATCTTGATCTCAGGACAATCATTCTTGTGATGTCCTTCCTTTCTTCACTTCGTATACCAGAGATTCAATTTAGGTTTATCTGCCTCATGGTATTGCTCCATTCTCTTCATAAAATCTAGTAGTATATTTTCAATACTGGAATTGGAAATATGAACTTCTCCATAGTCTTCAATTTTCTCTACTCACAAAGCAATAGTTATAGCATCAACTTTTGTATCATATTGAGTCTATGTAGTAGAAAACTTGATTCTTGAGTACATTCCTTTGATGAACCATGAATCTTTGTCTTTATCTGTTAAGGTAAATTCTAACTTATTCATCACATCAAAGAATCTATGATCATAGTCGTAGACTAATTCTCTAGACTTTTGCCTTATCCCATTTAAATCCTATATAGTCTAACTAGTGCATTTATTTATCTTGATTTCTATGACAAACCAATCATTAACATCTTGAAAAATTGTCCTGTAAACTTCTCTTTGGTATATGAACTCAAGTGATTTTCCAACTAGTTCCCTTGCTAACTTGCACTTTTTGATAGCTTCATCAGTTATTCCCTTAGCTTGCCATCTCATATCATAAGATAGCAAGTATTATTTGGGGTTTGTAGACCCATCATAGATTGTTAAGTTTATGAATTCTCTTAGATGACCTATTATTTAAACTGGTGTTGATACAATCTATTATGATGCTATTACAAGAGGAGGCTATGTTTTGGGGAACCTTACCTATGTACTACTCTATGCACTAGGAGAGTCAATATGTGTACTTTGTTTTTGTGTGCTTCCTTCTTTTCTTTGCTAGGCTTTAATAATATCAATGGACTTCAAATCCTTTAAAATTGATCTTGTTTCTATTTTGGTACCCTAATGATGCACTTGCTCTAAAAATGGTCTTTCCCAACTATTATCTTCCTGTTTACCTGGCTAAAATCTTCCACTAGATTATAAAAAAATTGGTCGTGGGAATGTGTGTTCTTCCAGTGAATAATTATTTCATGTGAATTCTTATTTTTCATTTAAACCTATGATTAATCTATGACTATGTTCTACTTCTTTACTTAGTTCTTCTGATAACACCCCTTCTTGTAGTTATGCACTACATCTATCATGTATTTGCTCTACTTCTACACTATTCTTGCTTTCTTCTTCAAACATCTCCTATTTGTCTCATTCTTCATCACTTCACTCTATCTACTAGCATTCAGCATCCTTCATCCTTATTTATCATATTTCTCATCACATCTTCTTACTCATTCATCATCTAATTTATTAATACTCTTACCTCTACTCACAACTACCTGGGTATTCTTCTATTTATTCCATCTTTTCTATTATCTTAGTTCACATTATGAATCTAGACTTTTCTTATGACTTTTCTTCTCTAATATCTCCATTCTATATTTTGGTTCAATCCTTATCTTATCATCTACTCATCATTCACCATCATGTTTCACACACCCCCATACACTCAAAGTGATTACTCTATATTGGCTAGAATAAGCACCATGGGATTTTCCAAAACCAACATATTAATAAAAAGATGTAGTCACTATAAAAAAGTTTCTCTAATTCCTCAGACAAACAAGTCTTACGTAGCTTGGAAAGTTATGTATCCTTTTACTACAAAATTGGTATTATATCCATCTATGGTGGTAGTAACCCAATAGTCTATTACTCCCATCCAATTAGTTTCTAATTTCTATAATTGGTCTATGTTTTCTTTAGTCTAGGTAATTATTTCTTTTGTTCTGGGTTTAAATCAATAATAATCCAATCATACTAACTAGTTAGCTATAAATTTAGGTAATTTTCACCAAAACATTTTGTATATCTCTGCATATATGTGTTCTTAAATGACTTATCATGTGGTAAGACCAGTCCATTTAGATTCCTCTTCTATGAAATTACATACTTTTTGGTCTAACCATGTCTTAATGTCTCTCTACCCTGATAACCATCTTAGCATAGTTTCTTCCAAAATGAGTGTTTCCACACTCATCATATCATTTTTAATTGAGGTCCCTAAGCATCAAATCATTCTAAGGAAGAGTATAGCTAAGTTTTAATTTAGTGCACACGATAGTGTAGAGAAGTCATATTCAACTAGAGAGAAAATAAAAGCATAGCATATATGAATTATTATGTGTTAGATAGGAATTGGTAATAACCAATGTTTCATTAACATTTATAAATCATTCAGATTAAGTTAGACATTAATAAGCTAAATATTAAACCTGAAAACACATGCAAGGAACAAAATAATAAATACAATAGGTAACCATAACCAAAATAGTCTTTATTGATCTCTTCAAAGGTTGAACTCTCTTCTTCATACATGAATACATATATATAGTCATTTGCATTCTATGAATGTTCACATTCTTCTTGTACTTGGTACCAAATAGAGGAGTTTATTCATATTCTAACCTATTACAAGTCATAGAGATAGGACAAAATATACATACATATGATAAATTGAACAGATATCACATGAATATCCATAAAATATCCTGCACAAATTTACTATATTATTTCTTCTCCTAACATGAATGCATACCAAAATAAGGCATATATCCATCCATAAACACTTTGAAATTGAATACAAAAAAGGACAATCATATTTTGGATCTTAGAGCCAAATCCTGACAATGACATAATGTTTTATTTAATCATACACATCAAGTTTGCATTAGTTGATTTGCTCATGTGAAAACCCCACTCACTTGTTCTCATTATAAACCAACATACACAAAATTCTAGACACATAAGTTTGATAACTATAATGCCATATGACCTTTGCACACACCACCTATTGACATAAACTAACCTTTATAATCTTTACACCTAGTTTAGGCCTCTGTAGGCTCTTTTGATGATCCACACCTAGATTTCCAATAATATTATAATCATATTTGAACCATCTTTTCCCTAGAGAAAATCCACAATCTTCTGCATGACTCAATTCTCTTACATCTAGCAAACAACATTTAGGGAAACAATGCATCAACTAAAGAAAATTTTGTTATACTTTTTTTACAAATAAATTGGTAGCATACCCCTAACATGAGCCACTTCTCCTTTTATAATCCTCTTTTATTCTTTTTAATTGATATGAGAAAACTTTTCCCTTTGAATCTATGCACTCTCTCTTCTAGTCGTGATAGTTTTTCACTTTCCTAGTTAGTAGTGCCCCATTCTTCTTAAATATGCATGATCTAACTCCAATATTGATAAAATAGTCCCTATTATCCATTGATTATTCTCTATGCACTGAGTTTTTACTAGGGTTTTCCTTCATAATGGTAACAATCTATTTTGTATTTCCTCTATACACTCATATGAAGAGAAACTAGATGCCATAAAAAAAAAAGAAAATAGATCCTCTAAACTAAAATAAGAGAAACAATATTATGAAAACATCAGATAAATGGAATACACAAAAATTTCTTTGGGATAAGTGTAAAATGTTGGGGGGCAAAAAGGGACCTACATGTGAACATGTTTTTTCCTAAAAATTGAAAAATCTCAACTTCTGTAGATTATTTGAGATGCCTATACTCAACATTTGAAGATGGTATAAGAGCATGAATTGTAGTATTTCAGGCCTAGTTTCTAAAACATTATTTTAAAAAATTGATCAAGTAAAAGTAGTTTAAACATCTAAAATTTAAAATAAAACTCAGATTTTTCAAGAAAATAGAGTAGATAGTTAGTCGTACGGTGTAAATTTTTTATAAGGTCAATCTTATGTGTAAAAAATTATATAAAATTAAGTCTATTTTACCTATTTATATTTTTGTAGAATTAGCCATTTTCAAAATTAAAAAAACCTACTTGTAGCCTTCTGTGGCTATAAATAGCCTCTAAAATTTTCCATAATTATGAGATTCAATTAGAATGTGATGAAGTGACAAAGATTTAAGACATATATGCAAAGGATGTGTAAAAATGGAGAGAAAATATTCCCAAGTTACATTAATTCTCCTATTCTTGTTTTGATGAACTAATTCAAAGGGGGAGTCATTCAAAAAGAAGAAAGTTTAGAACTCACTGAGTTCCTGGGAGCTACCAAATTTAGGACCCATGTTATTGAAGAAATACTCAATAAATTTAATGAATCTAAGTCAATTGGAGGTGAAATTATTCTTAAAAATTGTCATAAGAATTAGGAAGTTCAGATGTGCACTCACAAATGATAATGGGAAAGTTTTTTTTATGATGCTATAGTGGAACAATTCAAGAGAAATATTTAAGAGATTATGACTCCAAAGTCTACATTAAACTATTAATACATTCATAAGTTGATCAAATGTTAGATCAACATAAATGAATTTGACTCAACACTAAAATGACTTTAATGAAAATCACAAAAAATGACAATTCTACATGTGATGTTCAAATAACTTTATGTATTCTGATGGCCCAAATAAAGACAAGGTATGAGAAACTCTGCAAAAGTTTGATGTTTTCATATAGAATAAGCCATTACTTGAGATAAAAAAATACTGAGGTCATCCCCAATGAGAAATAAATTGAATAGGCCCAATATCAAATTCTAGTCTTTCTTATTCTTGAGTTATTTCTTGAAACTCCTAGTTTTAATTTATGTAATAATAATATCGTATATAAATCTTGTACAATTGCACTACAATGTTTTTTCAAGTTTTGATTCATATTAATTTCCCATTGCACTTTTGAACATGGTGTAAATTTTCTACAATACTTTTGAATGTGGTGCAAATTGCCTAGTGCACTTTTGCAAGTTTTTAAGTTTTGCATTTTTTATAAAGTGATTTAATAAACCCTTGAGACAAGAAAAGGTGGTTATGCAAAAATATTTGGTTGGTTGATCAAATAAAAAAATAAAAAAATTATTTCAAAAATATTTGGTTAGTAGATCAGATCAGCAAAATAAAGAATTTACTGAAAAAAGATTTGGTTAGTAGATCAAATCAAGAAAGATAAAAAAAATTATTGTATTCAATAAAGTTTTATATATGTATTATTATTTATATATAATAATAAAATAAAAAGGACCCTTGCCCTAAATTACAAAAGGATATGTCCAATAGATCAAATCAAGAAAGAGAAAATAATCTATTATATTCAACAAAATTGTATATATGCATTATATTTTATAGATATTAATAAAGGGAAAGGGGCCCTTAACTTAAATAGAAAAAGATATGGTCACTAGCTCAAATTAAGAAAGGACAAAAGAACCTATTGTATTCAACAAAATTGTATATATGCATTATTTTAGATAGATAATAATAAAGGTAAATTAGTCCATACCCCAAGATATAAAATAATATGGGTGGTATAAGAAACCCAAAAAGATAAAAGAAGTCTCCACAAAATAGAAGTAGATGGTCAAAAAGTCAAAAGTGAATCAACTATACAACCAGCATATATATAAAAGTTTTATATATGCATTGTTGAAATAGGGAAAGTTGTATATGTTCACAATCCATAATTTAAAAAATATATATTTTCTGATCATTAGGGAATGTTGAGGGTGATCCATCATCAAGGAATGTCAAGAATAAAAACTTACACAATTTTCTCCATAAGAGTTTGATGGTAATGTGTTTTATTTAGACATAAAGAATGGAACATATCACAATGCACACATTATTCACCAGTAGATTTTTTTGATGCCCTGCCACTCAAAATATAGAAAATAACAAACCTCAATGGGTCCAAAGGTATGTAAAATAATAGACTATATAGACAAATGACTCTTGCCTCACCCCATCCATAGCCTTTTATATCTGTAAAGCCCCATTTGTCATAAAATGCAATGAATGTTGCAACTTGCAAGTAAAGGGAAAGAAAAAAATATTCAATTCATGTACATACTTTTAGTAATATAATTTGTAACAAAAATAAAATATTTTGTTAATGATTTTAGATAAAAATTACATGGAATATACTTTGGTTATATACCCAAACATACTAACTGGGCAATTACAAATGCAGTCAGAGTTGTGTCTCTCTACAAATGGCCAACTTTTAGATCATGGGACAAAAGTGAGCACCTAGCTCACAAGTATGGACTATAATTATGGTGTATCCATTTATTGATATGGACTCTCCCTAATTGACCAAACACCAACTTCATCCTGCAAGCCTATTTTTAACACCTTCAAAAATCTACTAAAAATTAAACCAAATTTCAAATGAGAGAGTGGGAACTAAACATATAATAAACCATTAATGAATGATTCTTTCACTACTAAGTGCTCAAATGAAACAAATGACAAGCTACGGTTCTATGGCTCACTTTCAAATTCAAATTTGCACTTACTAAACACTTGTTCCTTTTTATTCTATTTTTTATAGCAATGTGCCTTTATAGTTTCCACATAATTTTTGGGCCCAAAGAAAATATTGTGAAATCAAAGCTTCTAAATCTAGTGTCACTGGTGTAGACTTGAGCAGAGCTCCAAGTAAATTAAGATCTGCCTAGGCATTCTAGTGTAAGCTCACACTTAAACAAACAAGGAAAACCCTCAACTATACACAAAACAAGAAAGTAGAGATGAACGCAAACAAAAATAATGAATATATTCACCCATAAACACTCTAAAACTAAAATAAAAAAGGACAATCCCATTTTAAACTGGGAAAACCTATCCAACAGTCATAAATTAGTTGATTTTAGTTGGGTAACTAATCACATTTTTTAATACTTAACACTTTTGAGTATCATTTTTTTTTATTCCTAGATAATATAGACCCCATCAATTTGTGAGTACTAGTTAAGATCATACTTTTAAAACTTAAAACTTAAATCTCAATCACAAAAAAAAATGTTGTATTTGATTATACACAGTAATTTGACATTAACCGATCTGCTCATGTAAAAATCCCACTCACTCATTTCAATATAAAATGGCATACACAAAATGTTGACCACATAAATTTGATAACTACAATTCTATACGACCTCTACACACACCACCTATTGATGTAAACTAACATATATAGGATTTACACCTAGTTTAGGCCTTTACAAGCTCTTCTGATAATTTGTACTTAGTTTCCAATAAGCTTTGAACCATTTTTGAACCATCCTTACCCCAAAAAAAATCCACAATCTTCTACAGAACTCAAATCTTTTATATCTAGAAAGTAGCATTCAGGGAAACATGGCATCAACTAAGTAAAATTTTGTTATGCTTTATTTATAAATAAATTGATAGCATATCCCTAACATAAGCCACTTCTCCTTTTGGTAGTGTCTTTTTCAAATTTTAATTAATATGAGCAACCATTCCTCTTTAAATATATGCACTCTCTCTTCTAAAATTGATAGCAATATGGACAAAATAACCCCTACTATCTACATTATCCATTGAGTGTGCTCTTCCCACAAAGTTTTGAGTGGGTTTTTCCTTCGTAACAATAACAAGTTGTTCACTCTCCTTATCAATTGTGCCTTATTATTCTTAAATATGCATGTTCTGACTAAAGTATGGATAAATTAGCCTCTAATATCCATGTTATCCACACACTTTGCTCTGCTAACCAAGTTGTGAGTGGGGTTTCCCTTTCGAAATAGAAATAAATTCTTCCTTCTTTCATTGATACACTCCTATAAAGAGAAAATGATGTAGGAGGACTCACAGGATTGTGCAATCCTGTATCACCCAAAAAAAATAGGAGTATATTTATTTATTTTTATTTTATTTTATTTTATTTTGACTTATCTTAACAGTGGTCAAGCTGGACAACCAAGTATTTTGATGAGTTTTCCTAAAATAGAAATTATTATAACTATTTGATCAATTTTTTTTGTTGATTTATTAAATTTCATGCTGAATTATAGGGGTAGGGACTATCATAGAAGATTTGGGGACTTTATGTTGTTGGAAGTAAATTTTTTAAAGGAGAGAGGTAGAAAAAGGGAGATATAAAAAAGAGTGTAACTCATTGAATAAAAATAAAGAAAAACTTGTTGTGTATTTATTGTCTTGGACTAACAATAAAAAGTTGTACTGGATGTTTTTTACTAGGAATTACATTTTTAAATAATAATTTAGTTGTGTTAACCCATGCTTTGCATTATAATTCTAAGTTATTACATGATAGTTTCAAGTGTCATTTCTACTAGATTTTATAAAGACTAACTGTACCAAATTTTGGTATCAAATCTAGAATTTTCATAGCTAGAAAAGTGTGAAATAAAATTTTCAAAGGGAAGTGTGTTTGATAGATAAAAAATATGGAAAATAAGTTCTAAAAGTTTGGAAATATATTAGATGCCAATGGATTTCAGATGGGGTGTTACTAGATGGGCTGCAAGAGTAAGAGTACCTAGGGTTACTGACTTGACAAAAATGATGAGGGAGATCTAATCAAGGTTAGCTATAATGGAGACATCCCAGAGAAGGGGAGTTACTATTGAGGATTTAAGTGATGATTAAGGAGAGAGAGTCCAAGGTGCTCGAGACACTAAAGTAGAAATAGGGGATGCAGCCAAGAAAATGTTTCTTAGTTTCATGATAAAGATTGGAAGTAAACCCAAACTAGACATGCCTTACTATTGTGGAAGATTTAATGGTGAAGATCTTATATATTGGATTACAAAGATGGAAAATTAATTTGACTGTGAATCCATGAAGGATCCCAATAAAGTAAATTTTACTTGCACAATATTAAAAGGTCATGCATATTTATGGTGGGAATATGTGCAAACTGAGAGGGAAAGCAGAGGGAAAGAGAAAACAAAAACTTGGGATAGAATGGCGTCTAAACTAAAGGTCAAATTCAGATTCAGACTATGAAATGATTTTATTTTAAAATATGTAAAATTTGAGACAAAATTATGTAAGTGTGAAGGAGAATAACTTACAAACTTACTAGAAGGGTTGGTCATGTGGAAGATGACCCAAAAAAGGTATCAAGGTATGTGAATGGGATACATTTTAATATCCAAGATGAAATTAGTTTGTTGAAATTTAGAAGCATAGAAGAAGCCTATCAATGTGTTTTGAAGGTAGAAAAGAAGTTGGCATGAAGGCAAAAAATGAACTGTAGAGGTAGAGGAAGGTTTTCAAGTGGAAGGGAATAAAACATTGGGGGATGAAGATAGTAAACTCATGATGGAGAGGTAAGTAGATCATATTTTGAGAACTTTAATGCAAGAGGAAGAGGCATTTATATGCCTAGAGATGAAGAGGATTATATAGAAGAGGAAGATGATTCTAGGAAAATGTTTTAAGTGCAATAGGTATACTGGTCATAGGTCATTTGAGTGCTCAAAATGAATATAAAATAGTAGCATAAGGACTGAAGGGATAACACATATAGCCCATGGGGATGAATAAAGTGTCATGTCTCCAACACACAAAGAATAACTAGAGAAATGACAAGCCATTTTGATGAGAAGAGTGATCCTAAAGCCAAAAAAGGAGACCAATGAAATGCCACAAAGGAAGAATCTCTTTAGGATAATCTACACATATGGAGGTAAGTGTTATAAATGAATTATTTATGGTGGTAGCATAGATAACTTAGTGTCTAAATAAATGGTAGAGAATCTTGGGTTAAAATAGACAACACATCCAACTCCTTATAAGGTTTCTTGTTCTCAAGGGACATCAAGTGTTAGTCAATGAACAATGTACAATAAAATTTCATATTAGAGTCTATAGAGATGATTTTTTATGTGATGTGATGCCTATGGATGTGTGTCACATACTATTGGGTAGGTCCTTATAGTTATATAGGAGAGAAATACATGATGATAGGGTTAAAACATATACTTTCATGAAGGATGGGAAGATATTCATGTTGAGTCCATTGAAAGATAAAGGAGAAGTAGTGGATAGAAATTCAAAATTGATGTTAGTTTCTAAAAAAAAGTTTTGAATATAGATAAAGAAGGGATAGGTATGCTTTTCCATATTTTACACACTTCTGGAAGAGGAAGTAAACACCAAGGTGAGTTAAATACCCGCTGAAATTCAAATTTTATTGGAAGAATATGTAGACATAGTGTCCAATGATTTGCCTAATAGATTACCACCAATAAGAAGCATTAGTCATTACATGAAATTAGTGCTAAGAGCAAGTTTTCCAAATAAGGAAGCTTATACATTGACCTCTCAAGAGAATGGAGAACATGTATAGATTGAAGGGCAATAAATAAGATCACAATAAAGTACAAGTTCCCATTACCATGGATGGATGATTTAATGGATTGTTTATGTGGTGTTG
Source organism: Torreya grandis (assembly GCA_037957365.1). Classification (NCBI taxonomy): domain Eukaryota; kingdom Viridiplantae; phylum Streptophyta; class Pinopsida; order Cupressales; family Taxaceae; genus Torreya; species Torreya grandis. The sequence continues at coordinate 1,499,317 of JARHVA010004371.1, read as the reverse complement.
AATACCAGTGATGGGTTATATGAATGGCTAGTTATGCCATTTGGTTTGTATAATTCCATAAGTACATTAATGAGAATCATGAATGAGGTGATAAAATAATTCACAAGTAAATTGTTTATTGTGTATTTGGATGACATTCTAGTTTTCAATAATTTTAAGGAGGAGTATTTGAGACATTTGAGACTTGTGTTAAGTTAGATGACAGAGGTAAAGTTGTCAATGAACTTGAAAAGTGTAGCTTCATGAAAGAGGAGCTCATTTATTTGGCATTTTTGATTTCGTGAGAGGGATTAAAAATGGACCCAGAAAAAGTAAAATCAATAGTGGAATGGCCTTCACCAAGGACTATGTTTGTAGTAAATAACTTTTATGGGTTGGCTAGATTTTATAGGAAAGTTATCAATAATTTTGGTGGTATTTGTGCACCCATCACAGAGATAATGAAAAGGGACAAGAAGAAGATCCAATGGGCAACTGCAACATAAGAAAGTTTTTATTTGTTAATGAGAAAAGATATAGAACAACCACTCTTAGCCTTGATTGATTTTGAAAAGGTGTTCCAAGTTGATTGTGATGCAAGTGGGATAGTGATAGGTGTTGTAATTAGTAAAGAAGGTAAAACTTTTGCTTATTTTAGTGAAAATTTAAATGAAGCAAAGATGAAATATTTTATTTATGACCAAGATTTTTATGCAATAATTCAAAATCTTAAGAAGTGGAAACATTATTCATTTCCCAAAGAATTTGTTTTGTTCACTAATGATTAGGAACTGTAGTACATAAATAGCCAAGATAAATTGAATTAGAAGAACACTAAATGGGTATAATTACTTTAAAGTTATACTTTTGTTTTAAAACATAGAAGTTGAAAATCTAACAAAGTGGTTGATTATTTGAGTAGGTGAACTCTTGTATTGAATGAGCTTCAAGTGGAAGTCATTGGGTTTGACTCAAAAAAAGAATTATATGAAGTAGATTCAGATTTTAGGGAAGCATGGGTAGCATGTAAGAGCCCAAAAAGTATTCATAGAACTCTATAGTTGGAATTTATGATCCAAGATTATTTTTTATTTAAGGGGTAGAGGTTGTGCATACCTCAAGGTTCAATGAGAGATAATATTTTGAAAGAAGAACATAGTGGTAGTCTTGTTGGTCATTTCAGGTATGACAAGACATTGACACAATTGAGTCAGAAGTATTATTAGCTAAAGATGAGTGCATATGTATGGATATTTATGGATTAATGTAGGATATGATAGCATGCAAAGAGTATAATTCATAATAATAGACTTTATCAACCACTACCAATTACCAGTAAACCATGGGATACAATAAGTATGGAGTTTGTGTTTGGCCTACCTCAGACTCAATGAGGTAATGACTCAATTTTTGTTATTATAGATAGATTTTCTAAAATGACACATTTTATAGCATGTAATAAGACAAATGAAACCACTTGTATTGTTGATTTATATTTCAAAGAGGTTATAAAGTTGCATGGATTACCATTGAGTATTGTGTTAGATAGGGACACTAAATTTGAATGGAATTTTTGGAGAATGTTGTGGAAGAAGATGGGTACAAGACTAAATTTTAGCTAAACCTATCAGCCATAAACTGATGGGCAAATAGAGGGAGTGAATAGATCTCTAAGAAATGTGTTTTGATGCATTGTCAGTGATAAATCCAAACAATGGGATTTATTTTTAACATAAGCTAAATTTCCCTTTAATGTATACAAATATAAGTACATGTATGATCCCTTTTCATATTTCATATAACATAAACCCAAGAGGAGTTTGTGAATCAGGAAGCACAACTAAGATGAATAGAAAGAGTGTGGATAGTGAAGAGTATACACAAGCTATACATGATGTACACATGAAATTAAAGTGGAACTTGGAAGAAATTGGGAAGAGATATAAAATGTGTGTTGATCGTAAGAGAAGAAAGAAAGTGTTAAAAGTGGGAGACTTATTATTATCACATTTACACAAAGAGAAATTTCCAAAACGTGAGTATAATAAGATTAAAATGAAAAATATTGGACCTCGTAAGATATTACACATGTTTTTAGCCAATGCGTATGAAATATAATTGCTTGAATGGATAGGTATTTCACCTATATTTAATGTTATAGACCTATACATATTTACTAAGGGTTACACAAGTGGAGATAAATAGGATGAATATACTTCGACCATCGATTGGAGAGCACAAATGCCTGAGGGAGATAAAGAAGAAATGGAAGCAATCATAGGCATCAAAATCAATGAGAAGAAAAGAAATAAATAATGTTATGAGTATTTGATCAATAAGAAAGGTCATGCAAGATAAGATGCAACTTTAATGTTTGAATCAAAAAATTTGAAGAAAGGAAAATCAATTGAGGATCTCACAATCAATCCATGAGTGGGAGCTCATGTTCTGTTTACCTTGTGTGTCTAATTCAAGATCACTCACGGATTGTGAAATCCTATCTCACCCAAAAAAATAGGAGTATATTTATTTATTTTTATTGTAGTTTGTTTTAACTTTTCTTAACAGCTGTCAAGCCAAACAACTAAGTGTTTTGTGAAGTTTCCTAAAATAGAAATTAGTATAACTATATCTTAGTTTTTTTATTGATTTATTATATTGCATGTTGAATACGATGGCAAGGACTACTGTAAAATATTGGGGGACTTTAGGTTGTGAGAATTATTATTATTTTAAGGAGAAGAAGGTAGAAAAAGGGAGATATCAAAAGGAGCATAACTCGTTAAAGAATAAGAAAGAAAAAAATTGGTGTGTATTCCTTGTCTTGGATTGACATCTAGAATTTGTACTAGATATTTTTTTAATAGGAATTCTAGTTTTTAATAATAAGTTAGCTATGTTTATTTGACCCCTATTTTGCATTAGAATTATGGGTTATTACATGATATTTCCATGTGTTCTTTTTACTAGAGTTTGTAAATATTGACTTCCCTAGAAAATAAATTCTACAAATTAAAAAAAGAGAAGGAATATTATAAAAATATAAGAGAAATGGAATACATAAGAATTAACCCAACTATTTATAATATAGTAATATACTAGACCAATTTTTTTTTTCCTTCATTGTGTGTAAGTATATATGGTCACCTCAAATACATAAATCATGGGTATCAAAATGATGGATCTCAAAACCATGGGTCTCAAAATCAAGGGAACCAAAATAATTGTTTTAATAACCATAGTTAAGAAAACTATGGGTACCTATAAATACATGGTAAAAATACAACATATTTTCAACAATCTCCCATTTGTTGAAAATTTTCCATAAGGGGCCATATGGCCATACCTTTAGCAATTAAGGGAAGCTATGCCCATTGATTTTTTTCACCAAGAAATTTCTTAATACGTATAGTCTTTCTCAGTGAGTCAACAACATTTTCCTTGTATTTACCTTTTTTTAACAATATATTTTTTGCCTCCACCATTTACCTTTAAATATGGTATTGCATATCAATTTGTTTCATTCTAGAATGACACTTAAGGTTCTTTGTTAGAAGAATTTCACTTTGAGAGTCACAATCTATCCTCAAAACCTTTTGAACAAACCTAATATTGATAATTAACCTATTAAACCAAATATCTTCCTTGCATACATCAGTAGTGATCGTGTACTCAACATCTTGTGGTGGATATCACAACACTAGTCTATTATTTACTTTCTCAAATTATAATTCCACTAGACAAGTTGAACACATACCCACTAGTTGATCTTCATCAATCAAGATCTTTAGCCTGGTCTGACTCTATAAAATAATGTAAATTTAATGTATTTATTATATTAGGTTTACACTAATGGAAATTTACCTAGTTGTTTAAAAGAAATATAATGAAAAAAAATTCTTCTTCCAAACCCATGTCCACAATCTTGGTGATTGCTTCAAGCAGTAAAGAAACTTTTTCAGCCTACACACTAAATCCTCATTTCCATTTATCTTAATGTTTTTTTGATATATCATGTAGATTTCCTCCTCAAGATCACCATGTAGAAAATTTGTATTTACATCTATTTTTTCTATTTATAGTCAAAATTAGAAGCAAGAGCTAGAAAAATTAATTGAATGTAATTTAATAGGTGAAGAAAACCTCATCAAAATCAATTCCCTCTACCTAAGAGAACATTTTTGTTTCCAAGCAAGCTTTATACTTCTCAAAGTTTTCATATGCATTGTACTTATATTTTAACATCCATTTTTAACCAACAAGTTTTATTCCAAGATGTAGTCTTACCAAGTTCCATATTTGATGTTTATTTAATGAATCCATTTCTTCCTCCATAGT
>JARHVA010004371.1:1305000-1490000 GCA_037957365.1 Torreya grandis | reverse complement strand
TAAAATCAATTTGTCATTTTATTTTAGAAAAAAAAGAGAATCCCTTATTTAATTTCTATTGCATGCACATTAGGATAGTCAAATTCATACTCTATTCCTATTTCCTCTTTATTTTCATTCAAATTTAAACATTTCAGATTTAGGTTTAGAACTTACTACATTTCATAGTTTGTTTGTTACAAATTAACTCACCTAGTTAATTACAAGTAGTTTGAATAAATCATAGTACACTTATGTTACACAACCAAATCATATTCACAGTAATAAGCATCTAAACTCACCTGAGAAAAATCCCATTAGGATTTCATCACCTAGTGGATCACCTTACCCTACCTGACTATCTTACTTGGATTTCATCACCAAGGGGAGAACCCACTCTATTCTCTGTAGAGTATAATATCTAGAAAGAAGGTATATTTTGGCTAAGTAGCCAGGTTCAGTTCCAGTTCTTGATGTGTGAAGAGCAAGCTCCCATAACAAGCCACATACCTAGTCTAACATAGATTTGTCTTAAGCACCAAAACTAACATGAAACTAGATCTAGATTGCTTTCTAGTACCTTTGATAACCAAATTATCTTCTCACTATCTGATTAAGGCATAAGTTAACACAAGACTAAAATTAATCTCTAGGACTTAATAGTTGTTGGTTGAATGTTCTTTCTCTCCTTTTCAATAATCTTCTATATTTTTGAGTTTGTAAGAACACTTTTCTATTGATTCAAAAAATCAATACTATTTTGAAAGCTCGGTTTGTATAACCTATTATCTCAAGTTTTTAAAGTGTTACTCCTTCTTACATAGAACTTTTACATCCACTATTTTACCTATTTTCACCCTCTAATTTCTTAAAACATCAGATCTTCTATTTCCTAAGATTTTACAATGATCAACATCGGTTAACACTACCCGTATCAACAGACTTTACCTACCAACATTGGTTATTCCACCGACATAGGTGAACTTTTCCTACTGACATTAGTCATCCCTACTGACATCAATGACTGTGTAATTTCATTTTCTCAGAATAACAAGATAAAATAACCCATTTACCTACACTCAAACCTAGTTTTTTTTTTAATTTCAAATACAAGGTAGTAAAACTATTTAAACAACCTCTTGCATAGTATTGACATGAGGAGCCAAAATTCTTGCCAATTACACAAGCTGGCAACCACTTCTACCTTCCCCACTTATTTCTAATTCTATCATGGAGCATACTTCAGATACAGAACATACTCCCAACCCTAACCAAATTCCCATTATGCTTGAGGGAGATCAAGATTTTTCTAAATTTCTTGATCGTAATGTGGCATCCCTTTAGCATTACCTTGTTATGAGCCAAACCTATAATTCTATGGGTGACCCAATCTATGATATGTCAACCTCTTTAATGGATATAACCTTAGTTTTAGTTTCCTCCACTATTTTCAACATGGTTTCCCAAACCACCACTTTAATGAGTAACCCAACTATAAAAAATCTCTAAAATATGGCATCTCCAACCACCCAGTCCCACCTAAACACTGGAGTAACTTCCCTACTTTCACAACCACAACTAGTTCATCCATGTCATACCCCATTCTATAATTTAGTGGTACCTATTCCATCCACCCTCATGCTTATAATTACTTGAGTAATGACTCACCTTTCATCTAGCCTAACCATGCCAATAATTCAACCTACAGTAACAACAACCAACCAAGGCATAGTCTCGAACCCAATGGGACAAGTCCCTTTTCTTTCCACACCTCAAACTATGACGCATTATCTTTATGTTTCCCTGACACAACCTCAATAAGCTATGTCATACACTCCCTATGCTTCCTATCAACTTCCTTATAACATAGGATGAATCCCCCAAACTAATCCCCTTTTAGACCTCATTAAGATGCTAATGGATAAGATGTCTAATCTAGAGACATCCATTTTTGGTTCAAATAATGTATTATCTTATGATCAAAAATGTAATGAACTAATCCATCCTTCTATGCCTATTCAACTTTATCTAAGCCAATGAGATCTCCTTAAATTTACTCATTTTCAAAGTAAAAAGGACCCAAAATAGCATTTACGAGCATTTAAACATGCTTATTATTTAATAGGACATGATGATGTGTTACTACTTCACACTTTCCCCATGTCTCTTTTAGGTGCTACCTTGGATTGGTATATATCTATACCTTATTACTCCCTTTTATCATTTACCCAACTTGCACAAATATTCCTAGACCATTTCTCTATTAAAATTTATAAAAATGTTTCTATAATAGACCTTTCTTCTATTAGACAATTTGATGATGAGTTTATTGCTGATTTTGTCACTCATTAGAGAGGCTTGATCAATCAAATCTCCTTATCCTTACCACAACCTAATCTTGTTGAGATTTTATCAAGGGCATGTGCTAAGCACATCTCATCTACACTATGGGTTCAAACATTTTGCATATTTGATGAAGCTTTTACAATGGCATAGAAACTAGAGGTTCAAGCTATTAATGAAGGAAAAGTCAATCTGTGTAGTAAGAATCTCAATACCAAGACAAATACTCCTCTAAAACTTTACCCTCTAACCAAAAGACTAAAGGCTCTACCAATGTAGTGGTTGTTAAGTCAACTTCTTCCACAACCATAAACCAATCAAATTCTTTAACTTCTCAAAATCTAACCAAGCAATTCCAACAATGGTATGAAAAAAGACAATACATTCCCATTGGGGAATCATATACATCCATCTTGGAGAAAGTATTGTAACAAGGTGTCATAACCCTTCCATAGATTAAAAATCCTATACAGTTCAACCCTTCCCATCCTATCCCAACTAGTACAAGGAAAATGAGTTTTGTAGTTACCATCGAGTTAAAAGCCACAAATTTAATAATTGCAAGGCACTCAAGAACATTGTTCAAGATATGATTGATAGAGGTGATCTCATCTTGGATAATCCTAATGCACCTAATCAAAGTATGGATGTGTTCAAACACCCTTTTCCTAACCATTCACTAAATCAAAATATTATCTAGTTCACAAATAACTCAAGTGATCATAATATCTATAAGATTAATATGGTTTTTCCTTTATCTTCAGTTCAACTTGCCCCTCAACAGGAGACACTTATTTCATCGACTCCTCTCCCACATTTAGTGGTATCTATTTTTCCCATTCTTCCTCCTCAGGTAGAAGAGCTTATTTCACCTATTCCACTCCCTTAAGAAGAGGAAGAGCCTCCTTTTTCACTCCTTTTTCCACTTGAGGAGCCTGTAATCCTAATTATATTTGCACCAATATTAGCTATCCTATTACCGCTTGAAGACCAGACCCTACCTATTCCTCAACCACATGTTGAAGGGAACATCATTCCTATATTATAACCTCTTGAAGAACCTTCTTCACCTACTTCTTCTCCACTTATAGAGAGTGGTACCCTACCCACTTCACCTTTGCACCTAAAAGACTCCATATCATCTACTCCCATACTAGATGAGAGAACTATTCTGGTTACTCCAATTGCACCACTATTACCACTTATTTTACCTATGGAGGATCATACTTTACCCATGCCTCACCCACATTTTGAGGGAGAAATAATACCTATAATTTACCCTCTTGAGGAACCTACTTCTCTTACCTCCCCTCCACCCATGGTAGACCAAGTCTCTTCTCTTCTCTCTATCAAAGAAGACCCCATTGTTGTTTTTTCTTACCTTTGGCCCAAAGTAGCAAAAAACAATAATTTCCCTCTTTCCCAAACACCACAGCTTTATAAAGACACAACCGTAAGTCCTATGTCAATTTTGTCAAAACCCTTCTCATGTTTGGTAAAAAGTCTAGAATTTATTGACTCCACAAAGCCTGACCATGCAGAATTTTAAGATCAACTTAAGACTCGATATCCAACACAATAAATTTTGACCTTTACTACCAATCCCCTTACTATCCTTTACCCTAAGGTCTTTGAAAAATCTAGAGCCTCTTCACCAAAATCACCAAAAGTTCACCCATTTATATCAGAAGCCTCCTCCTCATTGGAATATATTACATTAAAGCATATCAGGCCTTATGTTTATTCCCTATTTCTAATTTAATTCATCCACAAGTGATATTAGATTTAGCTTCTCAACCACAAGTTAGAGTTTCTCACCCTAAAATATAGAATAATGTTAAGTTACCTAGATGTCACTGATCCCTTCTTCAACCCTCAACTTTATCATCCATTTTTGGGCCACACCCTTCTACTTTAGTTGGAATATCATCTAACCAAGCTAAACAAAAGGTTAAACTACCTCCACTCCTACCCTTACCATTTGGTAGGCCTCTCACATATGACACTAAGAAAGTGACAACAAATCATGTAACTCCACCATCACCAAACAAGACACCACATAAAATTACCTCTCTAATACCAAAACAAAAGAAGGTGTCCACTCCTATTAGTATGAAAATCATAAGCCCACTTACAATCTCTCAAAGTTTCTTTTTATGTCAATTATTATAGTCTTGGGTAATAAATATTCCTCCCATTAATCCCTATAATCCTCTTGGAATGAAGCCATCTTGGTTTTATGATACACAAGTGTGTTTATATCATTGTTCAACTAGACATGATATTGAGAATTATAAATCCCTCACAACGGTTATTCGGCAACACTTCAATGTTGACACTCTCCTAGATGATAGTCCCATTAACCTTCCCATTATTCCACCTTTAGCATCAATAGTGCCTCCTACTATTCCACCTAAATTCAAACCCAAAGATGTCATCGGAACCCCTTTACCACCTCCTTCACCAACATTTTAAATCAACACAGTTAATGTGGCCACATGGTCACAAAACCAAAAAGATAAAGCTAAGGAAAAGGTCACTACACCTTGGACCCATCCCTTCACCAAAGACACTCCCCTACTAATCCTAAGATTTCCATCTTGGGTGTTCCTAAAATAACATCTTCAAATGTTATCCAAATCTCAATGGTGAAATATCTTCATCAAACTCCTATGAAAATGTCTTTATATGAATTAATACAAATCTCATCCTAACACCGTCAAGCTTTGACTAGTGCTTTTCAAGTAATTTAGGTACAATCAAATGATCTCCAACCTATGGTAGCTTTGGTCAACTCCCTTAATATTGTCTCCCTAATATCTTTTAGTGATTCAAAAATTATACTTCAACACCTTGAAGATCATGATTCTACCCTTTTTGTTATTACATATATTGATCAAACTCATATCAAGAGAGTTATGATCAATGGGGGATATAGTGTTAATATTATTTCCACCCATGTTTATAATCAACTATCCCTTCCCAATAATTAAATGTCTTAAACTGATGTGATACTCCATTCCTTTAATGATACTATAACTACTATGGTGGGTACTATTGTCCTACATATTCATGTAGGTCCCCAAAAAATTCTTGAGATATTTTATGTTGTGGAAGGAGAGTTATAATATAACATACTACTTGGATGACCTTGGATACCTGTTATGGCATGTGTACCCTTAACTTTGCACCATTATGTCAAGTTTAAACATGATGGACAAGTACATATTATACCTATTGACCCACCTCTATTTAAAACATGTAATATGACCTATAGTCCTAATGATAATCTCATCCTATTGAAAAGATCATCCTCCTTGCGTGATGCTTCTAAAGCTTCCACAAGCTCCACTCCTTCAGTTACACAGATATCAGCAATACAAATTCCTAACAAGGATCCCATGGAGGAGACCTTCCAATGTTTGTCACTCAGTGAATATCATTTTTTGATGCTTGACATGTTTTATAATCCACAAGAATATGGAAGGCTTCACATGCACCCAAATTATTATCCCTGTATTGGGATGGTCATCCCTGGGCCCCCTAATGTTTGAACTAATTTTAGATATGGAAGAATTGATCAAGCTCTCGCTATCAATAATCTATCTTCTTCACCACAACCATTAACCTATGACTTCTCTTTCTTGAGTAACCATAGACTCGGTCACACCTATCTCTATAGGTGTGCCTGAAAAGGATTTGGTTTGGGTCATTACGAATAAGGTATCCATACGCCTATCAAAAATCCTACTAGTAACACCATTAAAAATGCCAAAAAGAGGCATGGGGTGGGATATGATAAACCAAATAAACTCACTAAAACCTCCCATGAACCAATTGTCAAAGAACCAGTCTCTCCTTCTTCACCTTTTTCTCTACCATCACCTACCAAATTAGAGGTATCTATACCTCCTAGTTTTTTTTTCCATAAATTCCATCCATTTGGGGCCTCTCACCTATCATCAGGGTAAGGAAACAAGGTCCCTTCCTCTCATTCATGCTAAAATAATCAGCGAAGATTTTCCCACTATTAACACTATCTAATGTGAAGATGATGATGAAATTCTCACCTACATGGGTGTGGATGATTCCTATATCTAATAATCACTCCCATCTAAAATTCAAACTATGTTAAATGAATTAACCATTGACATCAACCTAACCTCCCATGTTAACCCTCACATCCTAAAAATTGGCCAATCTTTAGATTCCTCTGAGCAAGCTAATTATTCCATGTTTCTTAATGACCATAGCAAGGCCTTCACTTGGTATTACAATGACATGCTTGGTATTGATCCCTCTATCATCACCCATAATATTGTCACCAATCGAGATGCTAAACCCATTAGGTAGAAGCTTCACAAAATGCATCCTCATATTGCTCTCCTTATCAAAGAAGAGCTCCAATGCCTCCTTTTTGTTAACTTTATCTAAACCATTGACTACCCATAATGGATTTCCAATATTATTCATATCACAAAATTGATTGAGGGAGTTTGTATTTGCACTGACTATCATGATTTAAACCTGACTTATCTAAAAGATGATTTTCCATTATCTAGTATCAACCAAATTGTTGATCTAATGGCTAACCATGAGATGTTATCACTTATGGATGAATTCTCTAGGTATAATAAAATCCTATTCACTCTTGAGGATCAACACAAGACAACCTTTATTATTCCATGGGGCACTTTCTATTATTGGTTCATGCATTTTGGCCTAAAGAATGATGGTGCAACCTACCAACATGCCATGACCTAAATTTTCCATGATCTCCTATACAAAATTATGAAGGATTGTGTGGATGACTTACTCGACAAGTCTAAACTTCATCAAGAACACTTGAAAATCCTCAAAACCATATTCACTCATCTCCTTCAATATAACATTCAACTAAACCCAAAGAAATGTGTCTTTGGTGTTCTTTCCTATAAACTTTTAGGTTTTATCATTTCTCTCCATAGTATCAAGGTCGATCCTAATAAGGTTACATAAATCCTAGAGATGCCTCCACTTATTAATATCAAACAGCTTCGTAGCCTACAAGGCAAACTTTAGTCTATTTAATGCTTCATTTCCTAGTTGTTAGATAATTTCCAACCCTTACATCATTTCCTCAAAAAGGATTTCTCCTTCCAATCGAATATAGATTGCTAGGAAGCTTTTGACGTAATTAAACAATATCTTCTTTCCCCACTAGTTCTTATTCCACCTTAAGTAATGTCAGCCTTTTCACGTATATATCTCTACAATAGACCATTCTCTAGCTATTATGATTGCACATCGAGATGACTAAAATAGAGAGCAAGTGGTTTATTAATAAGCCACACACTTATTGATTAATGAAACTTGATATACCTATACTGAAAAACATTGACTTGCATTGGTCTTTTTTACCTATAAACTTTGCCAATATCTCTTGAATCACAAAACCTATGTGGTCACCCATACTGATCCTTTCAAATACATGCATTCTAAACGATATCACAACCAACATGTAGCTTGATGGCTCATGATTCTTGCTGAATTAGACTTAGATTTCATTTACTAAAAATTTGTTAAAGGGAAAACAATCACTAACCAGTTAGCTACTACCCCTTTACCTGACAGTCAACCTTCAAACCTTGAATTTCTTGATGAATCCGTTGCAACACTCTTCACCAATGACATCTCCTATCAAATGATGATGTTATTTGATGAATCTAAATTCCAACATGGTGGGGGTATGGGGGTCGTTATTATTCCTCTAGACAGTGAATATATGCCTTTGCCATTTAAACTAGATTTTGAATGCACTAACAATATGGTTGAATATGAGGCTGTGATTCTAGGACTTCAAACAACTCTCTACTTCTGTATCAAATCCATAACCATTTTTAGTGATTATCAGCTAGTAGATATGCTCTTGGGATCATTTAACTCTTATCTCATTTAAATTTTTCCTCAATCTATAAACAAGTTTGCTAACATGATGGCTTCAATTGCTTCACACATACCTTCTTCATCCTCCTTTTCGAGAATCTATGTCATCATGCATCACTTAACATTGACCTCTTATGTCTAAGCTAACATCCTCTTGGTCAGAAATGTAACAACCAACCCACAAGACTTATGGTACAAACAACTCATAGATTATCTTTCCTTCTCTATTACCCCTCCTGATCTTTCTAATAATGAGAAATGGGCCTTCATAAAATGTGTCTCTCATTACACTATACTAGGGGGACTTCTCTACAAGAAAAGTTTTGATGGTCTTCTCCTTAGATGACTAGATAGTATTGAGACTCCCTTTGCTATTAAGGAAGTCCATGATGGGATTTGTGGTGGGCATTTCAATGGTCACATATTTTCTAAACGTATTCTTTGACTTTTCTATTATTGGCCCACACTTCATCAAGACTACATTGATTACATGTGGCATTGTGTCAAGTGTCAATAACATGCTAACCTCCTTCACATTCCCAATCATGCATTGCAATTTTCCAAATAATTTTGGCCCTTCTCCCAATGTGTCTTAGATCTAATTGGAGAGATTAACCCTCATGCATCGCTCCATCATCATTCTATCATTACTGCCACTATATACTTGACCAAGTGGGTCAAGGTTGTCCCTCTTATTCCCACTAAAGCAAACAATTTTTTTGACTTCATTAACCTTCAAATCATCTATCATTTTGGTGTACCTCACAAGATTATAACAGATAATGACAAGTCTTTCAAAAACAAGACTATTCAATATCATTGTGATGCATTTAGAATCAAATTAAGCTTCTCATCACTATACTATCCCCAAGTTAATAGATAGGTAGAATATTCTAATAAAAATTTAACCAAAATTATCATGAATGTATTTAATGATATGAGCAAGGATTGGCACACTCACATTCTTTTTACTTTATGGTCTTACTGCACTAGCACTCGAACTCCTACGGGTGCTACACCTTTTTCATTGGTATATGGGATAGAGGTTGTTTTACCTTTTGAGGTCTAAATTCCTTCTCTTCATATTTCTCTACATGACATACTTACTAACAATGACTTTCACCAAGAATATTTAGCTCAACTTGAATTGCTTGATGAGCACCATCTCATAACCCTCAACCACCTCTAAATCTATCAAGAGCATATCAAATGTGCTTATATAAAAAACCTCAAAGAGAAAGATTTTAGTATAGGAAATATCATTTTAAAATAAAATCAACATGTGATGAACATGGAGAAAATCAAACAAGGTGAGTTTGCTCCTAATTGGCTTAGAACTTATATCATAACTCACAAGTATGGTTTAGGAACTTATCACTTGCCTTCTCTTCAAAGAAGGCTATAACTCAATCCTTTAAATGCCTTACATCTATGACCATTCTTTTTTTAAACCAGCATCACTTTATTTTAGGTTTAACTTGAGATCATCCCATGAGCATCCCTATTACATTCATTTCCCTTCCCCTTCAACCTTACTCTTATACACTTAGATAACTTACATAGTGGTATGGTTTTATCCTCACAGTGGAAAAATCCTAAGCCTCTATAGTATTTTCCATAACTAACAGCAAAAAAAAAGAACAAAACAAATGGGATATTTGAAAAAGTTATAAAATCTCAGGTCATGATTTTCAACGTAGACTTCTACCTTAAAGTATAGATGCGTAACTTCCATTTACTACTATCAATAGACTACTCCCTTTAAGGATAGCTATTTAAAATTTAAAATAAATTCCTAGACCACTCCCTTGAAGGATGGTTATACCAAGATTTGTTCTCAAATGGAAAAATAAATGCAAAGGGCTCCTCACTTCTTTGCACAGCCTTAACTTATATAAAATCCCATGTTAGGCTTCTTGTATTGATCATCATACATAAAAAAAATATATTGAAGTCATGGACTTGCCTATATTAGCTCTCGGGTCACCCACAAAAAGGGACATATCTTTTCTACTTGCTAGGTTATGATATCTAAACATTTTCCCTCATTATAACCTTTTTTCCCCTCATACTCTTTCAAGGGACTATGAACCTCACTTAACATAAGGTAACCATGATGCTTATCTAACAAACATAATGGTTCAAAGATATAAGGCATGAAAGAGGCTTATTTTCCTAATCCTATTTATGTTCTACATTATAGTCTTTGCCAATGCATGAGCGTTCTACCTCTTTATTTTTCCATCCACATCACATGTCGATATCTCTATTTGAGATGAAGAAACAATTTCATACCAACATTAACATAACCAGCCTATTTATTTTACACATACAGCATCACAAATATGGAAAATGCTAAAATAAGTTAAGTTAACCAACTTATTTATTTTACACATACACCATCACAAATATGGGAAAATTCTGAAATAAATTAACCAAACCAATCTATTCATTTTAAGCATACACCATCACAAATATGGAAAAATGCTAAGATGAAACTAACCAATCAACTATGCATATACCATCACATAAATGGGAAATGCTAGTCTAAACTAAAATAGCATGATTAACATTAACATCCAAATTAACATAGCATGAAATAAACATCATCCATATCATCATCATAATCATAAGCAACACATATGAAATAAACACATGGAAATAAATGAACATCTCATATATATAATATATGATCAAAATATATGTTCATCATCTACATCATTATAACATCATAAATCTCTCTCAAAATGTACATCTCACATCTTCAACTCATAAGCAGGTATACATGTAACATATATAAACAAAAACTGGCAAACACTGGTACTCAAGGTACTCAAGGCTCTTCTTGAGTTCATGAGGATGCAATATCATCACCACTCTCTATCCATCTGGATTGACTTGAGCTAGAATCTATCACATATGACATTGACCTGTCCTGCTCTCTAAACTCTAAATACCTTTGTATCTATGAGAACTCTCTAATCACCCTCTCATAGTAATCAATCTCATCTAGGGTAGTCAAATACCTCACCATTGATACAGTCTATGGAGGACCCATAGCACCTGATGATGGCCCAACCTATATTGGTCCCTATGGTGGTAGAGGAGGAGGATTAACCTACCCTGCTACTCTCAGACTATCTCTCTCTACTATCATTATAGTCACTTGACCTTGTAAAATAATCACCTAGCCCTGTAGTGCTACAACTTGACCCTATAGAGCCTCAATCTGACCTTATAATGTCACCACCTACCCTTGCAAGGCTAAAACATATATTTAGGTTGTCTCTCAATCCTACACCACTACATCTCAAACCTATACTACTATATCTTGAGCCTATAGTGTTACATCTCTCTCCTTGACTAACCCCTATAAGTCTGTTGGTGGTCTCCTAACCTCCACCACTAGATGTAGCCCTACCTGTCAAGCTATATAGGCAATTATACACCCTAGGTCCCTGACACCTAGCCCTATTGGTAGCTCCTCAAATTCTAGCCCATCAGTCTCCTCGAGTAATGGTAAGGGTGCCTCTCTTTCATCCCTCTTATATCAAGGGAAAGTAGGTAGAATATCTTCCATTAACCCAAACTACTTCTTGACATGTGCTACAAGTACTGTCTCCAACTCATCGGCCCATCGCACTTGACCCATAATGAGTTATATAACCCAACAAGCTGCTCTACCTACCCTTTGAAAATTGGGTATGTTAGATATGGTCTCCACATGATATCTATAGGGATTAAGCCCTCAATCATGTGCCTATAGTAGGTGATGTCTCATACAACATCATTCAGTTGAGTCTATGCCATCCCATCTCTCTACCATCTAAATCTAACCTTGAAGTCAGCCAAGATAGTGGTAGGTAACCCTAGTGGTCATGTCACCATGATGTGCTCATATTCTCAATAGTGCAATAGATGAATAACACATAAACTATATCATCGATGCAACGTCAAACCATATAACTCTATATATAAATATGCCAAAAATACTAGACCCCAAGTAAAAATAGTCTACTACTCAATCATCTACGTAAGCACACCTATCAAAGCAATCAAAAAACTCCCTCCATCTACATTGGGTAATGTATACACCATGATCTTGATCATCATCAAGATGCTCAAATCATGCTTCTCTTCATTAACCATATAGGGTGGCTCATATGAAAAAATCATCGAGTGGTAGGTCACTTCACTAACATGATCCCCATATAGAGTGACCATGTGTATATGATGCTCCTCTCTCGAGCATGCAAAAATCTCCTCACCCTAGAGTGGTAGCCTCAAAATCTTATATACATCCTCTTATGTCACTGTCAACTCCCCTATTAGTAGATGGAAGGTGTTGGTGGTATGATCCCACCTCTCAATCAAAGCTATCATCAGTGACATATCCTACATGACACAACAGTCCTATCACACTTTATTCCCATAGCTACCATATGATCCTAATCATTTGGAGTAACATCTCTCCTCATGCATGTAAATAACCTAAATAGATGATATCATAGTGTAAGTTCCATCTTCACTTACATCCATACACAAATAACTCAAGTGACATCCCCTTTAATCTACTCTATCACTACCTTTTTCCCTTCTCTTTAGGAGAACTACATTGGTCTGAGGCCCTAAATCAGGCTATGTAGGTGGCACTTAGTCAATAAGGGTTCTTCTAAGGTTAGCTCTGCCATATACCCACCTTTTTCTCTCTACCTTAGGCTTCATTGCTTCTCTCTCTCTCTCTACCCTAGGCCTACCCACCTATTCCAACTCTAGGCCGCACTGCCTATATTCTTAAATCTTGGCACTATGACCTATCTTTTTAGCCCTAAACCTCTCCAACTATCTCAACTTACCTTTTTCCTTAAAACATACCTTTTTATATCTTTTTCTTAGGTTCTAGGAGAACTACATTGCCCTGAGGCCTTAAACTAGGCTATGTAGGCAACACTCAGATGACATGGTGTCTTTTGAGGCTAACTCAACCTTTAAGCTAGTTGACTACTTTCAATGAAGATCAAAAACTCACCCTTTCTCTTATTGTGCTACTTTTATATAGTCACCAATGTCAACATTAATGCTGATGTCAATGCTATATAAATCTACATCATGGTCGATGTCAGTAGAAAACTATTGACCTTAGTGCCTTGTCTACCTACCTCAGTTGAGCTCGATGCCATGTTACTTGATGTTGGTCGATCTCATCTATGTCAGTGACTGGTTCATGCCTAGGGCTGAATAACCCAAACCACACCTTTTACATTTCCCCTAAAAAATTACCCATTACTCCCCCTAACTTATCCTACACATCATCTAACCTATTTTCTCCCCCCTCACTCCTATTTTCTACAAACCCACCTCTCATTTAGCCTAAAAATTTATAAAAACCAAATCAAACTAGTATAGGCTCTTACCTCATCTCTCTGTCTCCTCTTAGCTAGCATCGTTGGCTCTTGTGGTCGTGCACCTCCCAATAGGTCCCCTCCTTATGTTTCCATCTCAAATTTCTCTCAAATCTCTATTTGTTCTCTCAAATAACAAAGTTGCAAATGAGTTTGGTTAGCCACCAAACCCCCTTTTATCAAGTTTGGTCAACTACTGATGTTGGTATTTTTGAACTAACCTACCAATGTCTATGTTTACACCCACTGACATCAGTAATTTTACCCTAGTTTTACCAATGTTGGCACTTTATATTATTGATATTATCATATCTTACTAATATCATCACCATTCTAGTACTATTTATACTCACCAACCACCCCTAACTCTTAAAAACTTTACCCATACATTATGGAAACTAGAGATAACATATATCTCCCCCAACCATGACAAAATGACATTGAATATCGCTTAAATATTCACCCTCAATGACTTTTCTTGGAGATCATGAATATTTCGTTACTCATTTACCCTTTTACACCACCCTTTCATTACTTGTCTTGACCTTTTAAGCTATTTCGCTATAGTTGGCTATTGTGCACATGCATATATATTAGGTGTTGTGGATGGAAACCAAGCCCATCCTATCACCTTCAACCCTTTTATGTTTCCTAGGGGTACTTCCTACCTTAGATTCCTAGGACACATTAACCATTAGAGCTAAAAATTTGATCGATTTGACTTGTCATCTATCATTTACAAGCTATGCTTTGGTTACTTCTATCTGAGTCCTCCTTAACCTTTCCTTTTCTTGAATTTTTCAACTATAGCTTGCTGTGGCCTACACATAAAGAGTGATGCTCAATTCTCCACCAATCACCCCAATTACCTTTTTTTTAAACCAGTACCCAATTTTGATTTCTCCTCCATCGATTTCCATTTTAAGGGGGGATACCTCATCTAATACTTGGAGAAATTAACTCCTTTTTTTATCTTGAAACATGTCAGTATAAATTACAAGACAAAAAGGGGTAAATTTAGACACCAAAATTATGTCACACACACATGCATAACTCTCTATGTCAAAACCCCCCTAAACCCATTTTAATAATAACAAGTAATCTCCCTAACCCATACTTTCACCCCTCACACATTTAATTAATTTAAAATAATTAATTAAGTTAATTAAAAACTCATATTTCCACCTTACCTAGCCACCTCACCCTATGACTAATTCTCCCTTGACAAGTCACCTCAAGAGCTGGTGCCCTCATCCTAACTACCTAGGACTTATTCCCATTTCCAAATTAAATTCCTAAACAACTACTTCCTTTCTAACCTCTTATTTTTACCATTTTATAATGGGTGTCACACTTGGCATGCTAAACAACAATAAATAGACCAAAAATAGAAAGGTTTACCTATTCCAAGGCCACTGACATTGGTCAACCCATGGCTAATGTCGATGAGATCATGGTCGACATCAGTGGGATCACTGACATTGATAATATAAGCCAAACTCCAACCTATACTATAGGTCAACAAAAATTAAGAAAATCATTTCTTACTCTCATTCAGGATCTGAGCATTCTATTTGTGACATCTAGGCTTACAAATCACCCTGGTAAGTCAATCACAATTAATAACTAAGCTCTTGAGGACCAATAGCACCCACTTGTTCTCTCTATTCAAGCACTTAGGTTTAGACTCCGTGATAGGGACCATCAACCTGGCACTTATCATTTAGTGACCACCATAGCTAAGTACATTGATACTATAGGTCACTTAAATATTTATTCTTCTATTTCTTTATATCTACCCTGCACTACTTTATGCACTTCTGACCACACCCCTATGAGGGAACTACAAAACTTCTATGCTTATTTCCCCTTTACTTGACATACCAAAATTTTGACCATATTTAACCAAGCCATAATCTCCCTCTCATAACTCTCTCAACCTCCCTAACCTAATCCAAACCTATTCCTAGACTCAGAAAAGGTTTCTACAACTTTCCAAATAATTATTGCCCCTACTGACCTCGACAGCCTAATCGACATCGATCACCTCACTATGAAGTTTGGTAGTATAACGAATATCAAACACACTCCTACTAATGTTGGTGACTGTCAATTTCCTAACCTCTTCAAAAACTACTTGGACAATTTTTAAAACACTAACAAAGTACCTCACTTGCACCCTATCACTCTTTGCTACATACATGTTAATAATGGTAATCTTATATCTCTTTCACTCTCTCTATCTCTCTTTTAGTTATTTATTATTCTTTTGCCTCTCGAAAGTGGACTATCATCTCTAGGGAAGTTTCACACTTCCTAAATCAAGTGTGTAGCTTGGTAGCCCACTCATTTATCTGCTAAGAAACATCTTGTGGTAGTGTTTTCTTATTTTCAGGTAGTCCTCCCCAACCAAATATGAGTGATCACAACGTCTGGATATGGTGTGCAAACCAAATCTAGGTTCATTCTAATCACTTATCCCCATCCTTCTTTATGTTTTCCTTTAGACTTAAAATATACAAAATTTAGTGAAACTATATGCATTATTTTGTATAGATAATAATAAGGGGAAATGGGTCCATACCCAAAGATACAAAAGAATCTAGGGGGTTGATCAAATCAAAAAAGATAAAAGAAGTCTCCAAGAAATAGAAGGATATGGTCAAAAATCCAAGCAACAATACAACCAACATATATACAAAAGTTACACACACACACACACACACACACACACACACACACACACACACACACACACACACACACACACACACACACACACACACACACACACACACACACACACACACACACACACATACACACATTTTTGAAATAGGGAAAGTTATATATATTCACATTCCATAATTTAAAAAATACATATATTATGATCATTAGGCAATGTTAAGGTTGATCCATCATCAGGGAACATTGACAATTAAAACTTACACAATTTTGTCCAAAAGAGTTTGATGATAATGTGCTTTATTTAGACATAAATAACAAAACATGTCAAAGTTCATACCTTTTTCTCCAGTAGACTATCCCATGCCATACCACTCAAAATGTAGTAAATAACAAACCTCAATGGGTTTAGAATTATGTAAAAGACAATATTATATAGCCAAATAATTCTTTCCTAGCCCCATCCATAGCCTTTGATATATGCAAAACCTCAATTGGCATAAACATCAATGAATGTGTATACACATAATATTTTTAACTTCTATCAAATATTGATGCTTTACATCTTGAAAGAACCCATCATGACTCAATCTCTCTAAGTGCATGCCTTAAGGGGTGCACTAGGAAAGGGGTGGGTAGACCTTTGGTGCTTCATAGGATTATTGTCCCTCATTGCCACATTATTTACAATCCATTCATCTCCTAAAACCTTTCCCTAAGCTATTTATCCTCCCTTGCACATTCCTCTAGTCTTTTCCTCTTTTTATCCTTCTCCTTACTTGGCACCCTTTTGACCTATTCAACAAACTAGGTTGACCTAGTCGACCTATTGCAGTTTAGGGTCACTTTAGTTATTTAGGTTTGTTAGCCTTCTAGCCGACCTAGTATAAACTTTAGGAATTAGTTCGAAAATGTATTAGTTTGACTGGGTTGACCTAACACAGTTGACATTTCTAATGAGTTTAGGGTTAGTTTTACCTATAAATACATCATTTTATTTAATTTCATAATATGTAATAAAGAGTTATTATTTGCTTGTGCTTCTTGACAATCTTATCTTCCACCATTCTACTTGAGGAGTCTTATCTTAGGTTTCTTATTTGGAGAATCTTGTTTTGTGGATAGGTCTTAGATGCTTTGGCCTAAAAAAGTGATCCTTATGAACCACAATAACCTCTTAAAAAGCCCCATTGGCCAAGCAAGATATTGAATCACAACGGGCTCACATTCAGGTTAGTATATTCTAACTTTGTTCTCCTCTCTTTTAGTAGAAGTATCATAAGTGTTGGATTGAATAATATCAATCTTCATATTCTATGTATTAGGGTGTTACTCATACTTACTTTATTTGAAGTTCCCTATACATATTTGATTGTTTTGCATCTAACCCCTCGTATTATGCCACAAGCTTTGTTGTGCACTAGATTAGTTTAGTTTTTCTTATTATTAGAATAGTTTACTCTCTTGTTTACTAGCATAATTGAAATATCAAATCATAGGATTCTTTTAGGGTTGTTGTGAGATTGTGTTAGATTGTTGGCTTTGGAACCCTTCCTAGTGTGATATGTTATGACAAGTGATACAAGTGATCCCCTAATAGGGTTTAGTGGATCCCCATATTGGTCATGCTCCTGATTAACAAGTGTATACCCAATCAGAAGTGTAGGTGTGCTTTATCTTTTCCAATCCAAAATTAATTCATGTACATCATGTAGTTCTAATTATATACATTCTAGTGAACCTGATGTCAATCATATCCCACCACTGGTAGGATTGTCTTCATGTTTCCATTTCTATTTCCTTTATTATTTAGCATTAGCTTCACTCTGGATTCACCTTCATTACATTCTATTAAACCTAATGTGAAACTAACCCTTGCATTATTTATTTCACTTATTTCATTCTTTTCATAATTTTTATCATATATTTTGACATATTGGTTCGATTCTATCAACAAAGTTATTTTTCTCTGTGCATAAGAATAGGTAATTAGATCAACCAACTCAACCTAGTATAGGTTTTAACACTTTTTAGACTTTTAGTTTGCCCTACTAGGTCAACCAAGTCGACCTAGTACACTTTTTTAGGTTTTATAATAGGTTCCTGTATAGCTTGGTCGACCATCTCGACATAGTTTTATAGATTGGATCAGTTTTCTCCAAGGTTCTTAATCAACAATCTCCTTCATTTCCATATTTAAACCATCAATCTCAGTCTTTTATTCTCTATCTCTTTCTATTATGTACTTTATTTTCAAGTTTGTAGTCTTCAAAACTACCCCTACATAGCTAACTAGATTGACCTGATTGACCGAGTTCTATGTTCTGTGTGTTGTCTAAAGAAACTAGGTCAACTTGGCTGACCTATTAGGTTTTCCAAACTTTGTCTTCAATAGTACTAGCTCGAGCCTATCGACCTAATTCTTTATGTTGTGCATATAGTGTTTTCACTATAACTTGTTTCAATGTTAGAATTCACCTTGTATGTTAATCACATATTTTATTTTAGTTTTTTGCATGCTTAGAATAGCTCACATAGTCTAATTAGGAGGATTTTAATTAACCTCTTAGTTTCACTATTTTTATTTTATGCACACATGGACAAATCACATAACATTAACAATCATTTTAACATTTGACTACCTAGGCCAACCTACTTATATTTCATCAGCAAGGGGGAAGCCAAATCAATTCTTTAGTCAAGTATATAACATGGTTAATGGTATATTATAGCTAAGCATCTGATACCCTTATCTCTCTATTGTGTAAAGTGAGGGTGTATTCCCCAATTCCAAGCCTATATCATTACCACTACAACCCCTTTCATCCTAAACTCACCTGAAACGATCCATAGATTTTTATCTAGTACATTGATTATAGCCAACTCCCTATCATTTCAAATTATTATTAATAATCTAATTAACATTCTAGGTTGACCAATTAGCTAGCTTTACTTTCCAAGTTGTTTGCTTGTTCTTTGCTCAATTCTGTGTGCTAAAAATTATATTAGCTAGTGTTGGTGCAAAGTTTTGATTTGTGTGCATCAATTGGATTGAGCAACATCAATTTAATTGACTATCTATTTACCTTCAGCATTTACTTTCCTAGATTAGCTTCAAAATTATCTTGTTATATTTCCTATCTTGTCCTCAAAACTTTTATTTTTCCCTATTTATTGTACTAGGTCAACCTAGTCAACCTTGTACTATCACATACCCTATTTATACCCCAGTTCACCATGTTATATTGACTTGGTTGACTTAGTATAGTTTACAGTTCCTATTTGTACATTAGGTTGACCTGGTTGACCTAGTTTTGTTTCCTACTTTCCCCGTTTATCAACCTAATTCTTCACCTCTTCCAATTTTCATTCTATTCATTTCACTTTGGTCAGAATAAGGTCTCTTATTAGAATCTTTTTGGATGATCTTAATCCATTTAGATTCTATATGGGATGTTCATTTCTCCCTTTCTTTTCCCCCAAAGAACACCATCACTCTTGGGGCCTTTCTTCTCTTGCTTCATCTACAAAATGTACCATGGTTCAAATAATACCTCAAGATGAAGTTGATGGATCCAATACTTTCTACACCTACCAATAAACCTCTCAAAATCTTCAAAATAATGTGGGAGTGATTAATAGAAGTTTATTTAACAATCCCACCAATAACTCTTCATCTAATAATCCTCCTCCTAACATCAATTTGGGGAGTGCTCCTTCTAACACCAACCCACCTCCTGATATAACATAATTATTATCCCAAGTAATTAAACAAATTAAAATTATTCAAAACTCTAATATCAATAAAATGATGTAACTTCAACAATACTTGATCAAAGTGGCTAATCAACCTCTAATCATGTATCCTCAAGCTAATCCTAACTACATTATTTCACCTCTTAGAGAAGCCTTAGGGAATTTTATTCCTCAACTAATGATGAATAAGAATATGCTTCAAACCATTCAAAATGAACCTTTATCTCCCTTCATTGTATCTATTAACATCGGTAACATATCACCAACTATCAAATATGATGGGACTAAATACTGCACCTCATTTCTTAAAGCCTTTGGTAATCTCTAGAAAGAGTGGATCCAAACTAATACATTTTCTAGTACTAGAATCTTAGTAAAAACTTTCACTAGTGATGTATTAGAATGGTATAATCAATTACCCCAACATTTTATTTGTAAAATTGAAGATTTGGTCAATCTTTTAGTTAAATAGTTTCAACACAATGATCTTCCTGAAAATTATCTTAGCCATTTCATAAATGCTAAGCAATCTCCTAATGAATTGGCTCATGAATTTATTAAAAGATGGAAATACATAGCTCATAAAGCTAATCATAATATGTCTAATGATAACATATTCAAACTCTTTATCACTTATTTAACTCCCACTCTTCAATACAAGGTTTGAACCTTTGCTCCTCAAACTCTTAATGAAGCTCTTGACCAAGCTAAATGGCAAGACTTTCTTATGAAGCAATTCGAACCTAATTCTAAACTTATTAAATGATATTTTCAAACATCTAATGATATCATTAGTAATACTTCTCAAACCAAACTAGGAGTTTCCAAAAATGATATTCCTTTACCATCTCACATACCTCTTTCGGTACATCAAATGAGACAATTTTTACTTCCCTCCAAACCTTTCATATATCCTAATGATCCTCCTAAGTGGTATGATCCCAATATTTTTTGTTGGTTTTATGCTGATATTGGGCATTCTCATGAATCTTATAGAGGGATTTTTGAATGTGTTATTTCTTACATGCTTGGTGATTCATTTGACCATGAAACCATGATAAAAAATCATCATCAAGAATACACTAATGCTTCTCAAAAATGATAATCCTCTAAAGCTTCTACATCTAATAACCAAAAATCTTCTTCCCACAATCAATCAACTTCCAAGGATTTTTATGCAATTGATGTTGATTATGACAATACATTAACAACTCTCAATATGTGAATATGGCTAAAGTCAACTATCACTAGGAACTAGCTCACAAAGTTCATGTTACCAAGCCTAAGAAACCTTATTTGGAGGAACAATTGCTTAAAGATACTACCACCATAAATATTGAATCAGAAGAACCTAAGGAACAAATTCCTCCTAATCCTCTAACCACATCTATTCCTCCAAAGTTTAATTTTTCTTCTAAACCTCGTGGCTCTTCTTCTAAATCTCATTGGAATTTTATTGAAGAACTTAACTCTATGCCATGTAATATTCCTCTTATGGAGCTATTTCTCACTTTACCTTATCATCATAAATTCATTATACAACTCTAAGAGATCAAATATTCATATTCTTTAGATGAAAAACCACCTTCTATTGATTCTCAACCAACTAACATTAATACCATTGAATCTATGTGTCACTCTTCCAAGCCTTCCATTGAATTCCTTGAAGAGGTCATGATTAATGATGAAATCCCATTTCATTCCAATGATACACCTCTCTTTATAAAAATATCCATTAATACCACCCTTATTTGAAAATTTCTAGTTGATGAGGGTTCTGGTATTAATGTGACACCTTTATGGCTTCTACAACAACTTGGTTATAAAAAAGGTCATCTTAAACAAACCCATCTTACTTGTCATGGTTTTGACAAGATTAATCAAAATTAACTTGGTAGTATATGGCTTCCCTTAACCATTGGTCATAAGACCATTCAGACTAAACTCATGGTTCTTAATCTTCCTTTATCTTATAACATACTCCTTGGTAATCCATGAACTCATCAAATAAAGGCCATTGCTTCTTATAGAAGTCAATGCATTAAATTTATAGATAATGGAAAACTATATAAGCATGAAGCTAATCCCAACCCATGTTGTATCCAATTAACTAATCCTAAATCACAATATCATGTTCCTATGATCCCTAGAATTAATAATGCTCCTTTACCTAATTTCATTAATATGAATCTTGATTTACAAGTCGCTCGTGCAGATTTTGAT
The DNA here is from genome assembly GCA_037957365.1 of Torreya grandis. NCBI lineage: Eukaryota > Viridiplantae > Streptophyta > Pinopsida > Cupressales > Taxaceae > Torreya > Torreya grandis. The sequence continues at coordinate 1,467,687 of JARHVA010004371.1, read as the reverse complement.
GATGATGAGCCCAATGAATTATAAAAAAATTGTAACACCACCAAATTACCTTCATTTATTTTAGATTGGCTTATTCCTTCTCTTTTTCCAAGGGATCATATCATTCCTCTCATGGATGATATTACCGATTTCTCCACCCATGCATTGCTCAAAAGTCATCTTTACCTAAAGATGCTTTTACTTGAAATGATTTTGGAGTGTCTAAATTGTTTTAAGATACTCTCACCATGTCTCCTCAAACATTTATTAATCTTGGGATTTTATATTTTGAATATCCTCCTAAATCTCAAGCATGCACAATTTCTCCCACATACGATGACAACTATATTATGGCCCAAGCTCAATCTAGAGACTTGGATGCCTTGCATTACCAAAAGACCTTAGCCAAAATTCATGATTTTAATTGAGATGTGTATACCATTTCTATAGATAATAACTTAGAACCTAAGGGTTATGTGCTTCCTATTAACCCTTCTCTTATCAATTCTCGTTGGGTGGTAGAGCAAATCACAACTTTCAAATATGCGTAAATACTTTAATCTTCTTTACCTATTTTGGATCCTCCCATTAAATTTAATCCTTCTCTTATCAAAGAACCAATCAACACTCCATCTACCTCTTCTACTCCATCTACTTATTCTACTTCTAAAATCACACTTGATGCCAAGGTAACTAATGTCTGTCAAATATATTTTGATTATGATCACCATGGTAACCAAATTTTAGATCTAGAAATAGATGTTGAGTATTGTGGTCCTCTTCCTAGTCTTCCTAGTGATGAAGCAATTATTGAGTTAATTTATGGCCAAGAACCTCAACTCCCCTAGAAACATCATAAACTTAGAAATTTTAAACTAAAACTCCTCACTTCAACAACTTTGTCACTAGCATTGATCCCAAAACTAATCCAATTTCATCCTTACCCAATGCACCATACCACTTTTAAGATGGTAATGTCATGATTATTGAAGAAATAACTAATATCAAATATGGTACTCCCTCGTAACCTTGTTCATAAAATAGATTTCAAAGAATTTTCACTCTTTAAACATGATAATTTTAGCATATTTTGTGATAAGTATCAAGAGGAATTCACTTGGCCTTACCAAGACATTCCTGGCATTGACCCTATCATAATGGTCCATAACATCATTACCTATCTTGATGCTAAACATGTGCATCAGAAGAAATGCAAATTCCCTCCTGAAGTTACCAACTTATTCCATAAGGAAATCATCAAACTACTCGATGCTAAATTTATTAAACCTATGGACTATTTTGAATGGGTTTCCAATATTGTTCCTATTTGGAAAAAGGTCACTATGTCATTCATATTTGAATTGATTTATGAAATATTAATCTTTATTTTCCTAAATACAACATTCCTTTACCTTCAATAGATACCATTCTCAATTCCATGGTTGGATATAAATGTTATGTCTTATGGATGGATTTGTGGGATACAATCAGATTCATATAGTTCTCGAGGATCAACATAAGATTATTTTCACCATGGAATGGGGCATTTATTTTTATGTTAAAATGCCCTTTGATCTCAAAAATGTTGAGGCAAGTTACTAATGTGCAATGACTCATATCTTTCACAACCTCATCCATAAAATTATTGAAACATATGTGGGTGATCTTATTGCCAAATCCAAAAACTATACAAATCATATCTCTGATCTTACCATCATCTTTGACCATCTCATCATATATAAAGTCTGACTCAATCCTTTCAAATGTGTCTTCAAAGTTACATTTGGAAAATTATTAGGATTCTTAGTCTCTCTCCATGGCATTGATATTGATCTAGCCAAGATTAATGCTATTATCAACATGCTTATTCCTCATTCTATTCCTGATATTCGTACCTATTTAGGCAAACTTGGGGCAATTAGATAATTCATTCCTAAGATGGCTTATCGAATTCACTCATTTAATTCCCTTCTCAAGAAAGGTACAACCTTGGAATGGATGGCCCCATGTCAAAAATCATTTGAAAATATGAAAGAGTCATTGCTTCATCCACCTACACTTCATCCTCCTTCTAATGATAAACCTTTGATTCTATATACTTCTTGTACACCCATATCAATAGGGGAAATGATTTCCCAATAGGATGATATAGGCAAGGAGTATGCCATCTACTATATTAGTTGAGGACTCATAGATTATGAAACACATTATACCAAAGTTGAGTGTGATTGCCTCGCTATTTATTTCATAGCTAAAATGATTCATCACTACATGCTCTACTAAACCACTTACATCATTATTCATTTTGAACCCCTTCATCATTTCTTCTCAAAAGCATTTCTTTCAGGAGATAGAATTAGCAATTGGATGCTCTTACTTATGGACTTCATTCTTCGCATCATCATGTAAAAAGTTGTCAACGAACAAGTCATAGTTGACCAACTTGTCATAGTTCCTATTCCATCTACTTCTTCCCTTCAATATAACTTTTCAAATGACAATATCCTTTACATTGAAGTTCTTAATCAAAGAATTTATTTTAAAGATTATTTTCATGGCTTTACTACGGATCTTGAACCTAATCAACTTAATGAATCATTTGCTTCCTCTGGTACTACTAAACTAAAGGTAATTATCAATGAGCCTAAAATTAATGTCGAATTACATGAGGATACTTGGACCCTTCACTTTGATGGTGCTAAATGCCTTCAAGGAGCTAGGGTAGGTTGCATTCCACTAGTCCTATTGGAAAGATAATTCCTTTAGCTTTTCATTTTACATTTGATGTCACCAATAATATGGCTGAGTACAAAGCTCTTATCTTAGGTATGAGAGTTGCTCTTGATTTAGACATACAATATCTTAATGCTTTGGGTTATTCTCAACTCATTTACCATCAAGTTAGTGGTGCCTATAAATGTAAAAGTGATAACCTTATTGCCTATCATCAAATTTCAATCACTCTTGCCAAGGATTTTGTCTCTTTTATAATTGAGCTTATTCCTAGAGATCAAAATTCCATTGTTGATTCTCTTGCCTATTAAACTTCTTTTTTCATCCACATCAAGTCCTTTTTTATTCTTCTTTTATCATACAAATAATCAAATCTCCATCATCTACCCACCCTATTGATTTGCTTATCTACCACATTGAGGCTATCACCCTCCAATAATGCCCATGGTATCAAGATATCATCCAATTCTTAAAACATCAAACTTATCCTCCTAACTTGGATTCTTTTGAAAAGACACATCTTCACAGACAAGCTTTCAAGTACGTATTTATACATAACATCCTTTATTATCACAATGCCAAAGGTACCTTGCTCTATTGTATCATACAAGATGAGGTCCATCCTCTACTTGAACAAGCACATGGGGGAGTTTGTGGTGGTCATTATATCAGACATGCTCTAGCCCGTAAATCCCTATGTATGGGTTATTATTGGCCTACTATAGAAAAGGATGCTATTGAATATGATAAAAAGTGTAATCCTAGTTAGCTTCATGATGATCTCATTTATTCACCACCAAATGAAATTCAAACTATAAAATCTCCTTGGCCATTTTCCATATGGAGATTTGATCTCATTGGTAAACTTCCTCACTCCCAAGATAGGCACATCTTTATTATCACCACTACCGAATACTTTACCAAGTGGGTTGAAGCCATGCCCCTTGTTAATGTTACTAGTCCTACCACATCCAAGTTTAGTCTTAACCAAATTATTCTCTACTTTGACATTCCCCACACCATTATTTCTAACAATGGTGGTAATTTCAAAAATAAACATGTCAAACAACTTTGTACCAAATTTAAAATCAATCACAAGTTTTTCACTCCTTATCATCCATAGTGTAATGGTCAAGCTAAGGCTACTAACAAGATTCTCAATAAAATTATTCCAAAAATAATTCATGAAAACTGCATGGATTGGCATCTTCATCTTTATCCCGTACTTTTGGCCTATCAGAATAGCATTTGTACTACCACTGGAGTAACTCCATTTTCTCTAGTCTATTTTTCTGAGTCGGTTCTCCCTCTTGAAGTTAAGCTTCCTTCTCTTTGTATATCTCTTCATGGTATCATTAATAATGTATAATTATGTGAGGCTCACCTTCATGACCTTGATCTTCTTGATGAACATCATCTTTCTACATTACAACATAACTGCCAATACAAGGCTTGCATTACATGACAACATAGCAAACATGTTAAAATCTACACATTTAATGTTGGTGATCTTTTATTTAAATTAAAATACACCCATAACAAAGAAGACAAATATGCCCAAAAATGATGGGGCCCATTCTTAGTTAAATATATCCTTGGTCCAAGTACTTACCACCTTCAAACCAATGAAGGCCCTATTTTTGAAGAGCCCACTAGTGCTCAATTATCTAAAAATTACTTTGCCTAAACATTTCCTTCTTGTCACATTTTCTATCTATATCTGTCTAACATCTTTTTGTATTTTACTTAATCATGGATCTCTCCCTTTGCAATAGTGCCCTCTTTTCACAAACATTTAGTCCTCCCTTTTGGTCTTTTGGTTTCTTGATGTACCATAGTATTCTTTATATTCTTGCATTTTATTTTGTTTTTTGCACCCATTGGGATTTTATTTTTTGAGTTTATTTATAATACCATGGATAAGACCCTGCATCCTGCATAAAACCATCATCTTTTACTTATTTTATTTCTCCCTTTTGTTTTTTGCTAATGTTATTTTGAAATCCTTTGGGTTTTCCTTTATGAGGTGATTTATACAAAGGCTCCCTCCCTTTTGCTTTTATATTTCTTATTAACACCCTTGTGGGTCTCTCTTTTATGAGTTGCTTTGTAAGACCACAGATAGGACCTGGCCCCCCTCATAAAATTACCATTATTTTCATGTTATTTATCATCCTTTTTATTAGACATTAGCTTTTACTTCTTTTTCTAGATGGAATTTGCATAATAATCTATGTTATCATGTTTTTATCCATTTCCCTCAATCTCATGACAAGGAATAACACCTTTGCTATCATTGTATCCCTCTTTTTTTCATGTTGTCACATTTTTTTTTGCAATTTGAAGAACTTTAAATTGTTCCATGTGTCATTCCTCTTGATTGCCCCTTTCTCTCATCTCCACATTAGATAAAACAAGGTTGAAGTCAATATAGCAATTTTATTTCACCTATATTTATATAATCTTAGAACCCATGCTCTTTGATGTTCTCTCTCTTAACAACCTTGTCCCAAGTCTTCAAATGAAATTCATATTTAGCACCCATGTTTGGTTTTATAAATCCATATGGAGGAAGAATAAAAATCCATAAAAATATAGTTAAAATCCAAATCATTTGAAACAAAAGGTAGTGATATATAAAAGGCAACATACAAATTTTAAAATGTCAAATTCACACCAAATTATGTAATTACAAGCACATCTAGTATCTCCAATCAAAGCTAAAACTCCACAGTCAACTTCACATAGAGCCAAATTCATTTGGGATGTGGTAGGCTAGTAGATTGTAATAGGTTAATTCAAAAGAAAATATGGTGCTACCTACTTTCTCATGTAAGTACCCAATCTTCACAGTAGATCGATGACTTTGTAAGGTGTCCTAAAGAATAGGGAAAACATTGTGGGCAGGTAGGTCCCTTTTAATTTTCATGCATATAGCCTTCATGGGATGTTCTATATACTCCATTTGTTGACCTAAGACTTATGTAGCTAAGATAAATTCTTTAGAGTCCCTAAGGTCGACATTCCTCTTATTTTGACAAACCAAATTTGAGTGTCTTGACTTTGATAAAGAGTTTCTCGACCTTGGTTTTTCCTTCAATCTCCCCCTCCACCCAGTTCATCTCCCCCTTGACAGCCAAATTATGATTCCAAAATTTTTCCCCTCTTCTTTCATTCTTTGCTGTTCATATTTTAAAAACATTCTATCACTACTTTGTTTCAATTTTATCTATACATAAAACAAAACAATATGTTTGAGTAACTTTGGATGATTTTATTTACATCGCTTTATAATTACTAAACTTACTTTACTTTCCTTTTACCATTTATCATGATTTTGTTGTCTTATTTTCATGGACACCTAAGGTCATACCCTTTTTCCATTATTGTGTGAGATGTGGATTGTTAATTCTCACTCATCAATGTTGTTTTCCCGTTTATGCATTTTTTTCCATTGTTGAGTGAGATGTGGACTATTACTGCTCACTCATCAATGTTGTTTTACCATTTTCTTATTTGTCCTTTTACCATTGATTTGTCTTGATTATCATTCCTTTTTAAACATGTATCATTGGTTTGAATTGATGAGTTTTCCTTTCCTTACTTGAGGTTTACTTATTTGATTTTTTTGGTCTTTAGTAGCCTTTAATTTTTAGTTACCTGATTTACTCTTGTTTAACTTGGTTATTTGGTCTAACATATAACTTGTCATCTAGCTTATCAAATTCCCAATTACATCCTGTCTGTATAGCACAAAAAATCTTGGATTTTCTTGCTTTTTTTTGTTTTTTCTCCTTAGTTTTGTATTCTTGGGTTTGTCAAAAGTAGTCTCTACACCCTATAGAATCAAAACTAAAAACACAATTGACAATCATCCCATGATAAAGTTAAGTCAAAGTACACATCAATTTTACTTTTTAGTTATTTAGTTTTTAGTGAGTTTACTTTTATATCATTTAATTTCAATTATTTTATGATTTTTTCAAAATAAAACTTTTTTTAACATCAACATTGTGTGTGTCCTTATGATATTTCTCAAATCACCATCCCCTATTACACCTTAGTGACACATGATAAAATTCAAGTGGGGAATATGTATACACATAATATTTTAAACTTTTATCAAATAATATTTCTTTACATCTTGCAAGAACCCATCGTGACTTAATCTCTCTAAGTGCATGCCTTAAGAGGTGCACCGGGAAAGGTGTGGGAAGACCTTTGGTGCTTCGCATGATTGTTGTCCCTTATTGTCAAATTATTTATAGTACATTCTTATCCTAAAACCTTTACTTAAGCTATTTATCCTCCCTTATACATTCTTATAGCCTTTTCCTCTATTTATCCTTCTTCTCCTTGCTTGGCACCCTTTTGGCATGTTCATCAAACTAGGTTAACCTAATTGACCTCGTATAGTTTAGTGTCACTTTAGATTTTTAGTTTTTTTAGCCTTCTGATCAACTGAACATAGACTTTAAGCATTATCCTAAAAGTGTGCTAGCTCAACCAGGTTGACCTAACACAACTAACATTTTTGAATGATTTTAGGGTTAGTTTTGCCTATAAATACAAGGTCATTTCAGTCATTTTCATAAGATGCAATAAAGAGTTATTATTAAATCGTGCTTCTTCACAATATACTCTTCCACCATTATACTTGAATATTTTTAGCTTAGGTTTCTTATTTGGAGAATATAGTATCGTGGATAGGTCTTAGATGCTTTGGCCTAAAAAAGTGATCCTTATGAACCACAACAACCTCTTGCAAATCCCTATTAGCTAAGGGAGAGATTGAATCATGATGGGTTCACATTTAGGTAAGTATATTCTAACTTTGTTCTCCTCTCTTTTAGTAGATAGAAGTAGAATAAGTGTTGGCTCAAATAATATTACTCTTCATATTCTATGTATTAGGGTGTTACTCATACTTTATTTAAATTTCCCTATACACATTTGATTATTTTTCATATAACCCATCACATTGTGCAACAATCTTTGGTGTGCACTAGATTAGTTTACTTTTTCTTGTTATTAGAATAGTTTATTGTCTTGTTTACTAACATAAACGAAATATCAAATCATAGGATTCTTTTAGGGTTATTATGTGATTGTGTTAGATTGTAGGCTTTAGAACCCTTCCTAGCATGATATGTTGTGATAAGTGATACAATTAATCCCATAATCAGGTCTAATGGATCCCCATGTTGGTCATGCCCCCACTTAACAAGTGTATACCCAATCAAAAGTGTAGGTGTTCTCTATCTTATCCGATCTAGGATTAATTCGTGTACATCATGCAATTTGGATTGCATACAAAATGTTTCAACCTAAAAGTGAAAATAAAAAACATAATATTTGACCCAAGTAACTCCTTTTATTACTATAATTTTTAATAAAAATAACATATGTTGTTAATGAATTTGGATAAATATTGTTAGATATGTGACAACAGAGTTAAATTATGGATCCCTTTACAGTGTAGTTTGTAACTCACATCTCACTAGGGGGGGAAGGGGGCGTGGTGGGGGGGGGGGGGGGGGGGGGGGGGGGGGGGGTGTTGCCCAATCAAAAATCAAGGAGTGATACCCTTGTTTCTATTAAGATTAAGTCCACTAAATACTATTTTAAGAAGGAAATCCCTAATCACATTTTATACCCTATTTTTAGGAGGAATCTTAATGATGATTTTCCAATTAGGTGTATTTATCTTTGTGAAGTTTTCATGTAATCTACATAGTGAGTTTGTATGTAATGTATCCATCTTGGTATTAAAAAAGCTTGATATGTTATACAATGTATGTTTCCTTAGATTTCCTAAGGTTTTACCATGTAAATCCTATGTTTTTTCATGCATGTTGAGTATTTTATCTATTTAATTATATTTATTATTTTTATATTGATGTAGAGTGTGTGGTTTCCTAAAAAATGCTATCAAAGTGAGGTTACTCTTGAAAAAAATATGTTCTATATTTGGTGTTTTTTTTGTAGCATCTAATGGTGAAATTTTTGAATGCAAAGTTTGAGGTGGAGAAGTTTAATGACAAGAACAATTTTGAGTTGGGAAACTCAAAACACATGATTTATTGATGAAATAGGGTCTGCATAAATCCCTAACAAGGAAACTTGTGTGGATGGCTGAAGAAGAGGGGGAAGAGTTGGATACAAAATCTCTCAGTGCAATATGACTGTGTTTAATAGATGAGCTTCTTTTCAACATTGATGGAGAAAATATTATGGCAGTATTATGGACTAGATTAGAAAGCTTGTACATTGAAAAATATATAAAAAAACATATTTACTTGAAGAGGTAGTTATATACATTAAAAATGAAGGAAGGTATGAATATGTGTGATCATTTAAACACATTCAATACTCTATTATGCCAATTGACTAGTATTGGTGTGAAAGTGGATGAAGAAGACAAGGCAGTCATCTTGTTCTGTATATTTTTATATTCTTGGGATCATATAGTAACCTTTATTAGCTTTAGTATTAATGATTATATTGACTAATATTATGTTTTGGGAGCATTTTTGGCTAAGGAGACGAGGATAAAATCTACTCTAGATACCTCTACGCTTGAATCTATTACTACTAGGGGAATATCTAAAGAAAGAGGGCAAAGTTCCATAGGCACATAGAGATTTAATTCAAAAATGAAAAAGAGTAAGGCAAGGTGATAGCACTTTGGTAAATCAAGGCATCTTAATAAGTATTTTTGGAAGAGAAAAAAATGTGAAAAGAAGGAATAATCCACCTAGGAAGCAAATTAGGTAGAAATAAGTCAAGGTATGAATGATGAAGTTTTATTTGTTTGTAATATTTCATGTTATCATCATGAAATATTATTAGATTTGAGTGATGCAAATCACATGTGTCCATATAAGAGTTGGTTTTATTATTTTTAAACCTTTGATGAAATCTCTATTCTTTTTGGAAATAATGTTTTTTGTAAGACTAAAGGGATTGGTAGCATTAAGATAAAAAAAGTGTGATGGTATAATAGGCACTCTAACAGAAGTAAGACGTGTACCATAACTTAAACAAAATTTGATTTATTTAAGTGAATGATATTCCTATGGTTATAACTTCACAAATCAAGGTGGAGCTATTAGGGTGTGTAAAGGTGCCTTAGTTGTAATGAAGGCTCTAAAAGTTGGGAATCTTTACATATTTCAAGGGATTGTAAATATCAATCAAGTAGCTATGGTATCCAAATATTAAAATATCCTGATCATCTATGAAATCCACATTTGGGCCACATGAATGAGAAAGGGTTGAAATTATTTAAAAATCATGAGTTAATTCCTGGTTTAAAATCTTTAGGTTTGTATTTTTTCAATTACTATGTTTTCAGGAAATAATGTAGATAAAAGTTTAGTGCAATAAAGTCATGTAAGTAAAGGTATTCTTGACTATATTCATTCTAATATGTGGGGTCCAATCCCTATAATTTTTTTTATGGAGAATCATTGTATTTTTTTACATATATAAGTGATTACTCTAGAAAATTATGGGTTTACTATCTTACGAGAAAGTCGAATGTTTTAAGTGTATTTAAGTAGTTTAGAGATTTGGATGAGAAGAAAACTTGTAGATTAATCAAATGTTTAAGAAAAAATAATGGAGGTCAGTTCACATCCTTGGTGTTGTATAACTATTACAAGGAAGTTGGGATTGAAAGGCATAAACCCACTAGTTATAAACCATTAAAAAACAAGGCTACTAAATGCATTAATAGGACTCCTCTAGAGAGAGTAAGGAACTTTCTTAGTAATGAAAGTTTGGACAAGTGTTTATGAGTAGAAGCATGTTGGACCCTGAATTTTAGCTAAGTCATTTTGAGAATAAGCACAAAATAGAAGAAACATGACATGAAATAATCATGATGCAAGAGATCATGGTGCAGGAGTCCATGGAAGGGGTAGACTTAGTTAGAGTAAATATGCATAATAAATAGTGAACCCAAGAATTAAGGACTTAGAACACTAACATAAGACTTGAGGAGCATGTGGGAAGTGGGATATGGTATGGGAGAGATTTAAAGGGATAAATAGACTAATTCAAGGATGAATCTAGCACTGGCCCTTGAGAATATAGGCACTTGGAAGTGATGATCCAACACCAAAGAGAGAATATAGGAATGACCCAAGTCTTTAGGAAAATAATGTAATTGGACACCATGACTCAAGTCTATTGATGATCATTGGCGAGTGACTATGAGTTTAATTATTATTGTAACTACTTGGTGAAGGAAAACCAAGTATAAATACCCTTGGATAGAAATTTGTGATGTTATTGATTATTTTTCCATTGATGTGATCAAGGATACTATTGTGATATTTTTATTATTGTACTCAACTAGATATTAGAGTTATATGATTGATTTTCACCATACATTTCTTTATGTAACTTGTGAATCTCTTTTTAATATGATGAATGGAACTTGTGTTACTTGAATGTTGTTGTTTTGATTATGGAAATAATTTTGTTAGTTATCTTATATGTTATTATTCAATTAACTTAGTTTAGGTCCACAATTACTGGGTATTTATTTTTTTGGTTAATCATTAGTAAAGTGGATGCATTTGAGTGCCATTATATGTTAGTACACCTTTGTTTGACAAAACCAATGGGAACTAGTCCCTTGTTGTGTGTTTCAAGTGAGCACAAGAGAAATCCTTCTTGTGTGAAATGCTAAAACACTAATATGTTAGGTTCGAATCACTTCAATGTGTGCCTAAGGAAAGTTATGCTTAGATGGAGAAAACAACCCCAACATTTTGGTTTTATTTCCAAGACCCGTAGTACTTGCTTGCATGATGGAAGAAAATGCTTAAATGATTGTCACTTGAGAAAATTAATCGATTGATTACTAGTGTTGAAAATAACTCTGTAGTATCATTTTTCAAACCAATAATTTTTGCATGTACATGGGTTGAATATAATCTATACAACTCATTGTATTAGACATTATGTATTGAGGTACCTATTCATCTACATGCTTGGATCATGGTCTACACTCAAGACCAACTAAGAAATCATAAACAAAAGATAGATTAGACATTAGAGAATCTAATAACTTTCTCATAGTTGGGAGCACCTTGGATGCATGTTGTTGATGTTTGGTGACACTAGGTGTTAAATAGTTATGTCTTAGATTATGTAGTTTTGAATTATTATTATTTATAGGAAGATCATTTCTATTTTTTTGAGAACTGCAAGGTGAATATATCAAGCATTTTACTCTAGAGGTGAATAATCTCTTTATAGATTTTAGACTTGAGAATTTTTCCATGGAAGGCTAAAATATTATGAACAATGTGGTTTGTGGGGAAATGCAGGGATACTTGTGAATAATTTTTGGTTTGTTAGGGTAATCAGTTAGTTGGAATTTTAGAAGCACAAATATGATGAATCTCAGTGCAGCATTATAGATGGAAGTGACCTAAGAAGGGGATGGGAATACTCATGAAGTGTTGTAAGGGTCTACAAGAAATCAAAAGAGTATAAGGATGAATCCCTAGCTTTTGAACTAAATTTTTTTTAGCTCCATTAGATATGGGAGAATAAATCAAAGAAGTGGTGACTGAAGAACCTAAGTTGGTCATACCCAGTTCCCTAACCATAGTGCAATGTTGTAATTTTGATATACATGTTATAATTATACACAATTAGGATATAAATAGTATAGATTTAGGGACTGAACCTATGAGAGAAACCTTAGTAGAATAATTTTTAGACACTAGTGTATTAACTATTTATTTTCTTTTGTAAAGTAGTTCTATGGCCCAACTTGGAATGTTTGGTAGACCCAACATAACTAGTGGGAAAAGTATTGGCCCAAATTTAGTTACTCAATCTCTCTTAATACCTAATATCTTAGGTGTTTTTGCTACTTTATTAGGTATAAGAGGTGTAATTGGTGGACTATGAGGAGGAATAGGAGGTAGTGTTTGACTTTCCCATAAGGAACAAGAGGGTTTAGAAGTGTTCCTCAGTGACCACCATTACAATCACCTCAATATGCCACCATATAATATGAAATGATTCTCCATTTTCTAGAGTATCAAGGCATGGAAAATTCCACATAGCATGTTCACAAGTGTGAACTTATCTGGTGGGCATGTAACATAAATTATTCTGTATGAAAAGCCACCCATTTTTTAACCACCTTAATGGAATGTTCACATAAGTGGTACTATAAGTATGATCCTTAGAAATTTGTAATATATTATGATCATCTTAAAGAAGCATTCCTCTAAGAATTTGACATTTTGGATTTTAAGCAACATAATATCATTGCATTAAAAAATATCAAAAAGAAACTCACTAAGAGTGTGCATGAGTATGATGCACATTTCAAGACACCTATCTCCAAGATCTCATTTGAAATAAATGTTTCTCAACATGATCAATGCTTCTTTAGGGGTATTTTTATCCCCTTTAGATGAAACTTATCTAAAAAAACTTTTACCAACCCATGCGAGGCCTTAAAAGCTACCCTCTACACTGATGTTGTTGGCAGTATTGACATAAAGATCAATCTTTTCATGGGGGTTATATCATTATAATGGAATATCAATTAGAAAAGTTTACTCTAAATAGCGCTCATGACACTCGTAATGGATTATGGTGTGTCGATTGTGACTTTTAAGGCCATAATTAGAATAATTAACCCTGTAAGAACATATGAGTTATACTGAAGTAGTCTTGTGAAATCAACTAAGAAGATCATAACATTTGATTTTTTCCTCTATTATAATGTGCCATTTGGTCAAAGGTGTTGAATTATTATAAGGTATGAAATGCATACACTCATGATACCAATGATTATCATCTCATTATTGACATTCATGAATCATATGCACATGGTAAAGATCATACCTCTATTGCAAATAATCAAGAGAATGGAGGTGATTATCATGGGTGAGGTCAAGGTTGATTATGTAAAGGTGGATGTTTTCCACTATGAAATTTGTATAAGTGTAGTTCCCGTGAGGACTAGTAGTGTGATTTCCTGGTTTACCCTATATGCACCTTCTATATAAATGAACACCATCTAGAGGAGTACCCTGACTTGTACACAATTATTACAAAGGAAATAAATGAGAAGGGTGTCAGAATTATGCATATTTTAAAACCAAATTAGATACCATGCCTTATCACTTTGATGGGCCCTAAAGTTAATATTACAACATAAAGTGGTGGATTATCCTAGTCTATGTCCATTCCACCTATTCAAAAAATTTAGCACAAATAGCCTCATATTACTCATTATCCTTATGCTTAGTAGCATAAGGAGGTGATCTAAGCCACTATAAAATTGGTAAGAGAATTCTTAGGGGAGATTTAGCTCCTTAAGGATCATGATACCACTCTACATGTTGATATGCGTAGAAACACAAACCATCATGACATGTCACATGATGAATTTCAAGATATCTGTAAATGATTATTGGATGAGGACATTGTAACATTATTTTGAAAATAGATAAAGAATCATAGCCAAGTAATACTAAAGCTCATTTATTAAACCATTTAAATGGCAAGATACTCCCATCCAACCTATCCTAGAAGGGGATAATTAGATATTGGTTAATGCCACCATAGATGGATGGGTTATCTAGGGTATCTTATTTGATACCAGTGTTAAATTGCATGTCATCACAAAGGATGCTTAGTGGAATATGGCTAGTTGAGCTTTGAAACCTTTTCCCCATTATTATTTATTGCTAAAATAATTACACTTTTCCCATTGGTGTGCTTAAATATGGCACCATGGATATCCTTGGTGTTATATTGAAAGTTGACTTCAAAGTCATAGAGTTATCCAAGGCTGATGACTTCCCATCTCTATTGGGTCATCCATGGTGTTATGATAATAATTCTGATTTGAGATTTAAGAAGTGGTACATCAACTTTGAAAATGATGAACAATGTGTGGTCATTCTATTGGGCCATGCTCATGGGCCTCCTTATGTTGAATTGGTCAATGTTGATGAGGACATCAACCATATTTATAATGTCAAGCTCATGGAAATTAATACCATTGATCTAAAACTTGAAATATTTGGTTGAAATATAATTCACAAATAAGAACAACACAATTCAAATAATGTTATCTTTGAAAAGAGATGTTTTATTTATCAAAATTGTAGACCCAAACATATGTTTATCTCTGAGAAGAGATGTCTGATTTCCCTTTTGGGTTAATTCTTCATTTATACATGTTTTTAAGGTGTGGGGAGGATGTGTAAGGTCACCAATCTAGAGGGAGATGAACTGGTTTGACTTCCACATTTTACAACAATACATAATTTGAGGAATTACTATTTTTAGAAACTTACTATTTTTAGACTGGATTAATAAAATTAAAATTTGGGACAATTCCATTGGATTTTAGGGGGTCAAACTTCATTGATAATATCTTGATTCCATCTCACAATGTTCCCCTCATATTAGCTTTCTAACGGTTCAAATGGTGAGTCAATTGGAGCTACGATGCAAAAGTTATGGCTCCCGGAAGTTCTGCCATCAAATGGGGTGGACCCATCACCCGAATTGTCATCTGAATTATTTTCCGTATCAACCATAAACCCAACCCTAATGTAATATTATGATGGATGAATGCAAAATACCTATCTGACACTACTAGTAATGCATGTGATTACTAGGTGCAGGGTGACTATGATCTAACTAAGAGAATACATGGCACTTACACAAGTAGAGATGATACTTGGAAGAAGTATCACAAATGCCATTGATTTATTCATTTATTTCATGGATAAATCATTTTTTCACTACCCACAAGGCTAGATGAAGCTTTGAAGTTCCATGGTCAAAAAAAGGTCCATAAATTTGTCTAATAATTAGAAGCCTTTTATGATTCTTACATGTATCAAGTATGATCAATCATTCATATTTTTAATGGCAAAGTTATTCCATGGTGGGGAACTCATCAAGAGAATTTAATTATATGGGATTATATGCATTCTTATTTACATAATATATTTAAGACCATGATAATCGTATACAGATAACTTTTAGTTATAGTGATATCTGAGCTCTAGAACCTTACCTTGAAGCTTGCAAGACAATGTGCATGATCGATGGAACTTTCTTGGTAGAGTACCTTTGGGTTAATGCATTTTATGGCACTCTACACACTTAGGCTAGAGTGTGGTGTCTCCATGAATATTTCCATCTAGATACAAGTTCTTATTCTCTACTTAAAAGTAGCATGTTTGTGATGCTATGATATTCATCCCCTCATATAGATTCTCACCTTACACTACAAGCTATGAATCAAGATGTAGTAGGTGAGATAGGCGCCATTAAAGATTAGATTTGAAGCATACATGGCATGCTAGAATAGGGTTTGACTATTTTGTATGAGCCTAATATCAATAATCCTATCCCCCACCTAAACTTGTACTAAATCATGCACTAAGAGAATAAATCTGATAGGGTAAGAATAAAATTGTTCTTCAAGTTGATAAAGGTGATGGATATAATCCACCTAACTTATTAACTAATCATTTGGTTGTACACATGGATTATGGCATTTTTAATGTTCATGACACTATTCAGGATGAATAACAACCATACTTGGAACCACTCCATACCATTTAGCATAATATTGGCATGACGGAAGCACCTAATATAACTATCATGGGGAATTACTAGTTTGATACCAAGATCACAAAGGTATTTAAGCTGTTGAAAGATTATCATAATGTTTTCTCATAGAAATATATTACCATAAAGGGTGTCCATTATTCTTTGGGTAAAATGAATATCAATTTGGTATAAGGCACTCAACTAGTTAAAAAGAGGCCTTATGGAATGAAACCCAATTTATATGCTCGTGTCAAAAAAGAATTGATATCATGTTGAGAGAGGGAGCCATTACTCCTATCAATGAGTCTATGTGGGTGAGATATATGGTAATAAGTATCAAAAAGGATGGATGCATATAGATTTGCCTGGATTATAGAGTACTTAATGCTTCTTGTGTTACCGACCCTTTCCTGACACTTTTCATTGAAGAAATCCTTGAAGGAATTTTTAGATGTGAAATTTATACCTTTATAGATGGATTCTATAGGTACCTCAAGTTCATATCATGGAATATGATAAGCCAAAGATGACATTTGAAATTGAGTGGGGATATTTTGCTTATAATGTCATGTTGTTCAGATTGAAGACTATCCCTACTATGTTCTCTTGGATCATAGTTAAATATTTCAAGTACTTTATACATAAGTTCTTTTAGGTCTATTTGATTCCTAGATAGTCTATGACTTAGTAAAGTACCATTGTTCCAATCTTTGTCTCATGCTTAAGCACTACCAACATCTTCAGATTTATCTCAATTTGAAGAAATGTATTTTTTCTACCCATTTGGAATTATCCTTGGTCATGTCATTTACCATGATGAAATTTTAGTGGACCCAACCAATATTTATGTTATCCTCTGACTTCCATCACTGACCACCTA
Organism: Torreya grandis; assembly: GCA_037957365.1. Classification (NCBI taxonomy): domain Eukaryota; kingdom Viridiplantae; phylum Streptophyta; class Pinopsida; order Cupressales; family Taxaceae; genus Torreya; species Torreya grandis. The sequence continues at coordinate 1,450,472 of JARHVA010004371.1, read as the reverse complement.
GTGAAAGGTAGGTTCCTTCTAAGGTCATACTATATATTATAGAAAGTTTCTTCATGGATATCTAGGATTGATGCACATCTAGAGGAGTTTCTAAAATATAATAGTCACATTATTTCGATTAGTGGTCACCAATAAGCATTTATTTCATTAAAGTATAAAATTACCACCTCTTCCATTCTCTAGTTTCCAGACTGGACTGAGCCTTTCCATGTTTATATATATTTTTTCAATATGGTGGTCAGTGTTATACTTACTTAGCATTATGAAGGTAACTTATATCACCCTATATACTTTACAAGTTAAAATCTTACTTTGTATAAATATAAATATACAAATACAGAGTGTGAGGCATTATATATGGTCTATACCCTTCAAAAGTTCTAATAGTACCTACTAGCAACCTAATTTTCTTCTTCACAGACCATGAAGCATTAATGTATTTGGTTAACAAACTGATATTTCATAGTCACTACCATTGAAATGGTCTATAAAAACATGGCCATCTAACATATTCAACTTACATGTGCTTATTGGATGAATAATATGAATAATAATTAGACCATCCTAATGAACACAAAGTTTTCTTGAATGATGTGTGAACTTGGATTCATAATCCAATACCTGCATACCTAAATAAAAGTCTTATTCTTAAGATGTCTATCATGACATGTATTTTGTTTCTATTTCTCAACTCCTTGACTCTAATGCACTAGAAAATGGGATTCATCCTACTATAGTAAAGAATCTAGGTGTACTTTCAAATATTTATCATCATCCAACTAATCACCTTGTGTAATAGATATATAAGGTACAAGAATCTTAATTAGGAGAACAACTTCAACACTAAAGACATGTTTAAATGGAGTACTATTATTTAATCATTTATATGTGATCTAATATGCCCATAATACCTCATAAACATGATCATCCTAGTTAGTGTGACCAATATTACAAATCTTTGTCAATGCATGACCCACCATTTTATTAAATTCTTTAGATGTACCATTGAACTAAGGGTGGTAAGGTATAGCGTTGTGGTGTGTAATCATGAACTCAACCAAGAGGATTCAAATTATTTCATTAAATAAATGATTTCCATGATCACTATTAAAGATTAATAAACATCCATACCTTGTAATAATATGATCCTAATTAAATTTAATAGTAGTGGTAGCAGTTCAATCCCAGGTTGGTAGTGCTTCAGCCTCATAGGTGAGATAATCAATGGAAATAATAACATGCTTTAGTACACCTTATTAGAATAATCAAGGAAACAAAATCAATAATGCATTTCTCAAAAGGTTCATGAGACAATATTAGATGAAGAGGCATAACATCCCTTCATTTTTTTTACCCATGCACTGATAGATATAACACTAACCTGCATAAGATTTGGCATCCTTAAATAGATTAGACCAATACAACACAACTAATAGAATATTCATGATATATCATCATCGACATAATGTCCTTCAATGACACCTTAATGAACCTCATAAATAACTTCAGTGCATTCATGCTTCAACACGTAACATATTAATAATTCATCCCATATAAGCTTATGAAGGTCACCCCCAATGATCTGGAAAGGAGTATCATGAACATCCAACTACTTTTTCTCCTGAGTGTTTAGGTGAGGTCATGAAAAACTTGTATTAAGTAAAGTTTTGATATCCTCTAATTCCTTAAGAATGTATGTGTCTTGAAAAATATACACATCAAGTAGGTCATCCTCAATAGTGCATTTTGGTTCACCAGATCAAATGTGTGACAATTGATCAAGTCCATAATTATCCTTACCTCGTTTCACCATCATAAAAAACTAAAATTTGTAAAAGAGAATAAAAACTTAGAAAATGTGTTCATGCAACACCAGCTTATTCACAAGGTATTTCAATGATTCATGGTATGTAAATAAAATTAACATGGTGGCTAATAAATATTTATTGAACTTTTGAAGTTAGTATACCATGGACAAGGCTTCACATTGTGTAATTGAGTAATTTCATATAGCTGGAGTGAGCTTCCTACTTGTAAATTAGATGGGATAATCAAGATTTCCCTGACTAGGTTGAACAAAGATAATGACCACTACCATAACTAAAGCATCAAAATGCACATGAAATGGCTTTATCCAGGATAGAAACTAGAGGATGGGGGTAGTGATTAAGTTATCCTTAAATGTGATGAATTCATACTAGTGAGAATCTATCCAAAAAAATTGACCATTTTATTGAGGTCATTCTTAAAATATTACTACAATCTTAACATATCCTTCAATGAACTTCTAATATCTTCTCATGTGTCCTAAGAAGGCATGAACCTCACATAGGGTAGTCATCATTGGAAGGTGAACAATGACGGCAATCTTGGTTGGATCCACTAGGATTCCATCATGACAAATAACATAGCCCAACAAAATTCCAAACAATGTAGTAAAAGCACACTTCTTTAGATTCAAATAAATCTGAAGTTGTTGGCAACACTCAAGCATGAGGTCAATATTAACACAATGATCACACATTAAACTATAGATGGTATAATCATCCAAGTATACTTGAAGTAATTTATGGATAAAATACTTTTCCATAATCCATGAGAACCTAGCCAAAGCATTCTTACGCCCAAAGGGCATCATGTTGTAAGTGAACAAACCACATTAAATTTAAAAAATGCTCTTGCATTTATATTCTTCCATGAGCTTGACTTGATGATATCTGAAAAAACATTAGTGTTAGTTTAAATCTTGAACCCAACAACTCCTTCTAAGACCTCCTTGGTGAAAGGCATCATAGAAGGGTCACTTACACTAGAAACATTAAGTACCTAATATTATACACATATAGGAATGTGTATGTCCTTCTTGATATTAATCACCATAGATATTACCCATTTAGATTCATAAATATGAGTAACACTCCAATGTGCAATATACTATCAATCTCCTCCTTGACCCAAACATGTAAATTTGGATTCATTCTATAAAGTCACTTTCTGATCAGTCGAGCACCCTCAATGAAATTGATGTGAATCTTACCCAATGAAGAATTCACTCTTTCATATCGATGTAATTTCATATTAAAACCTCTTGATAATCTATTAATAGGTCAAAAACCTTGGATATCTTAGTATGAGAAAAATAATTCCCCACAATGGCTATCTTGGTTGCATCCTCTATGCCAATATTATGATAAACCAAATGAAGTGGCTCTAAATACAATTTTTGGTCATTATGTTTGGTGTCTCAGAACTTTTATGCTACATACTCAATATGCAAACCCAAGTAATCAATGGATGGATCTGGCAAGTCAGAATTGGTACCTTCATCAACCTAGTACACAATCATATATTTTCTTTTTCATATGTGTTCCCTCAATGTATGGTTCTATTTAGAGTCAATCAGTGAATAAGATTAAGCTTATGTATCATATTCTTTGAAAATGGACAAGTTATTTTCAAGTTTGCCATGTATTTTTCATATGCAATCTTCAATTGGTGTTAGATTACTTAAAATATCTTAACACATGGTTTGTAGGTCCAGACATAAATCTATGTGAGGAGATGAGTAATATAGTACCAAAATTATAATACTTTGAAGGATATGCCAAGAATAAATGTCCAAGCATCATTCTTGACGTACATACCGTGATCTATCCTAGATGCATAGAGTAATATAGAATGCATGAACCCATAAATACTTAGGCAATGATGTCTCATCCACATTCCATCATAGGCCTCGAGATAATTGTATACATCACTAATTCCATCATAACTTAACGTTTCCCAAATGTGATTATCATGATGAAAATGATAGTGTATAAAAACACAAACTTGGTCCCAAGTGAGAAAATTATTATGTTGAGTTGCCCACCATGAAGAAGTTATTCCTTTAAAAACATGGATAAGTGATTGCATCTATTCATCTTCAAACACATAGAAAGCTTCCAACCACTACACATACTCATAAACTTCCATTTGAATATGAAATTTAGGTGCATCATATAACTACATGGGTAGTGCAACCCTAATATGCCCATGAATAATGTGAAAAAACTTATGGCATTTAAGTTGATTGTGCATAACATCCTCTCAATTACCAATAGTGCCAAAAATTCATCCATTAAGATCATACTCATCATGATATAGATAGTCACAAGAATTATCAATAGTTTTAGAGATAGAATGTGTCTCCTCCCACTGTAATATGTCATCTAGATTAGGATCAAGGTGTTTAGTTCCCTTAGCTATGACATTATCGATATGATTAATGTCATCTCATCATTAATTGGCTCAATAAAAGGAGGTCCTTGAGCATTGTCTAAGGGGATTACAACATGTTGATCATCATTTCTGAAAATGATGTAACACTTTTTGAATCTCAAGTTATCATTATTAAGATAACACCAAGGCAAACCTAAAAGAGATGTAAAAACATCAGCTTCAGCCAACTCAATTACTTAAAAATCAGCCTTGAAAGTGACACTTATAATGTCAATGGTGGCATCCTTAAGAACTCCTATGGGTAGTGAAAGAGTCTTATTAGACATGAAAAATAAATGAGGAGAAGGATGTAAAGGTGGGCTCACCATATTTATCCAAGCATCCTTGGTGAGTACATTCACCTCCACACTAGTGATGACTAATATATCCTAAATGATCCAATCACCAATAGTTGTGTTTACTAAGAATTATTTATGACCCTCCGTACTAGGTCAGATATGAGCCTCTTGTTATGGTGCATGGTTAAAATGATGATCTTCGGTAAGATTTGGTGCTTGATGACTCAGCTAATTTCTCAAAATGGGAACAATGTCTTCATCAATAAGTCATTTGCTTAATTCATGGAACTCATCACATGCTGAGTCTTGAAGATCCAAAGATTTTTGAATTTTAGCACATGTAGCAACATCTTTATCTTTAAATAACTAAGTTTAACCTTACATCTCCTCCACCAAAGTCATTATGTAGTGTAACCCTTATTTCTATTGTTGAGCATCTAGGTAGTAATTTACATGAGGATTCTCCCATTAAACCTTGTCAATGGGTGGATTTGAAATGTACTCGAAAGGATCATCACTTCATGTAGTAATATTGACCTTGGGATTAGTAAGAGTAGTGGGGCATGGTATTCATTGAGTAGTTGGAGTCTTTTCATTCCAAATCATTCCATCACCCTTTTCATTCTACTCCTTGGTGATGGGTATATACAAGTTTGGTAATTTCTCTAGATGATGCTCATTCTTACAAAAAAACACATGTGGGATAAATTGGGTAGTCAAGTTGGTAATGATATAGTGATTTACACTTGTAACAAGTTCTAGGCATAAAAATGACCACCTCCATGACCTATATAAGATTGACCTCCACAATTGTCCTTGTTTTTACAACATAAGTCTGATGAGTACCAAACATGCTTAACTCATGAATCTCACTAATAAATTATTAATCATTAGTATCATGAGTATAAGCATCACATATTTTCTAATATGAGGATACCTTTATTTGTGTATTGCACTAAAGTAGGGGAAAATCCATCACATCATAGTCTTCTTGGTAGATCTCACAATACTGCTTTACGATAATGCAAATACTCCTTTTGGGATAATTATTACTATTATCACCTCTACTTTCACATTTAACACAACATAACCAGTTATGTGTATCATGAGTGTTATTTGTAGTGATCTTATCCAACTGAGATGCCTTAGTAACAATCTAGGATTCTATAAGGGACTAATCCTTGTGTCGACACTTCTAACAACTTTAGCATGAAGGGTAGCTTCCAAGGCCTAATGTGGGTATATGAAGGTATTTTGGGACAATGTGCATCAAAAATGAAGTAACAATCTTACTAAAAATAATTACACATGCTGAGTTGCATTTATCTCAAATGATAGATTGGAAATAATCATTTTAAAATGTCAATCATACTCATGCACACTCTCAGTGTGTTGTTATTTAACATCCTTTAGGGAAAGAATGTTGTCTTATCCAAAATCTTGGATATCAAACTCCTAGAGAAAATATGTCTTCAACTTCTTGTAATTTACCATAGCTTGTTGTGGATCAAACATTTAGAACCACTTATGCGTGTAGCCTAAAAGAGTAGTGGCAAACTGAGCTACCTTCAATTTAGTATATGTAATGCCATGTGATCGCTAGATAATTTCACACTTGTTAACATGTTATGATACATTTTGCACATCATGATACATAGGTATATGGAACATAATCTCATAATAAATAGTGAGCAAACTAGGTGTTGCAAATGCAACATCTCCTATCCAAATATCTATAGGAAAGATCCTTAGGGCCCAAGCCCATAGACACCCACACCACAAACATCATCCTAATGAATGAAGATATTAGTATCATTAATATATTATTTAAGGTCACTTTTATTTTTTTGATGGGAAATAATAAAGTACAACTGTCAACATTCCACTACCCAGCCAATCTCATCATCATGTGAACATCATATAGAATCAAATCCAACCAATATGTGTAGCTAAAGCATGCCCCCTCAAAAATATATCTTTCATCATCTGATAGGGGAGAGGAAAAAATCATCTCCATCATCTGAACTCGCCATAATTATATATAATTAATTCCTCCTACACAAAATTTAAAACACTAGGTTTTACATCATAAACTACCAAATATACCTCTAAAAACAATAAAATTCAATTTGTACTAGCTTATTTTGAAATAATAAAAAAATTGGGCCAAATCACTCCCTAATGAACAATAATTCTACGTGATACTGTGTAATTTTATATAGGTTCACAGTAGGTTAGGAAATTGTCATCATGTCAAGGATGGGGTTGCACCGAAAAAACTATAAATTCAAATTCAAATAAAATAAAAATTATTTAGCTTCAAGATTTTTTTTGAAAAATGTAAAGAATATATTTTGGTACTTACCAGTCTCACTTCCTCCTTGGATTGAATAATCACCTCCACCTCCTTCAATTAGCTGCAATAAATAGGTATTAATCTAGAGCACAAAATTTCAATTAATTATTATTTTTTTTAAAATTATATATATATATATATATATATATATATATATATATATATATATATATATATATATATATATATATATATATATATATATATATATATATATATATATATATATATATATATATATATATATATATATATGGCTACCTATGCCACCATACATGGTACAATGTTAGTTATATCAAAATACTTGATCTTACACACTAAATTACTAATATATTTTCATTCATAACTCCTTTCCAAGAACTATTTATTTCATGTGGAATATGGTCATGAATTTCTCCTCAATTTTGCACAAATTCTTTTGTTAGCCTAATAGTTCATACTTAATTTTTCCATAGTACTTTATTCACTATTTTTGGAACACCTATAGCTTAAAATCCATGTTCAAAGTATTTATATTACTAAAAATTGATCAAAAAAAATATGAAATCATAAACTTCACTAAAATAGCTGGTACAACATCAACTATTGCTTTTGGTTTGATCTACTTATACCAATTTAATCCCTCACTAGAAGGGGGCATACAATATACATTATATAGAAAATATAATACACATAGGGAATTAGATTCAGTACATACCCACTATATGTCATATTCGACTTAGATTACACTTCATACTATGCAACACTTTTTTATTTAAAACTCATAATGCTTTAGTTTGTACATATTTTGCTCAGTTCATTGTAGTTTTACTCAAGATATAGACATATTATACATAATTTTGGAAAAAAGTAACATAGGTTTTTAATAAAATAACATGGTTACTCAAAATATGCTCATTTGATTTTATATTTTTATACACATTTTTTAACTTATATAGGGCCACACCATAAACACAATAATGCATGTACATCGTTGTCCAAATAGATTGGTTTTATTCAAATTCACATAAGAATAATTATTTCATATTGTTGTAGATAAATATAGTATTTCCTCATATAATATCATGAAGTTTACTTAGATTTTATAGATATCAATAGGAACAGGGAATGTGCATGCCATATTTTTGCATTTGACATAGTATGTCTTAGCTTTTACATATATTATGACAATATGGGTATGGTCACAACACATACACATAAATATTAAATTATTGATAATAATCCATATTCCTAACTCAAATTCTATGACTCAATATGCTTAGTTACTAGATTGGGGGAATGTGTATTGAAAATTGCATATGTAGAAACATTGGGTGAAGGAGGAGGGTTATCTTTAGGTTGGATCACACTCCATGCCAATGGATCATACATAATGGGTGTAAAGCCTCAAGTTTAAAAGCTCCAAACCAACTTACAGTTGCATACCCATTTGTGACTAGAATAATAGAAATGACTATTCCCATTAGATATGAAATGTAATCTCACTTGATTCATCAATTTCCAATGCAATAAAATTCCATCTTAAAGATATAAAAACAATAGAAACTTTGTTTATAGGGTTGGAAAGACTATTAATAAATCTTCAAAAATAATAGAAATATAAATCAAAAAAATGTAGGTGGATGTAATAATTATTGTACTTTTTATAAAAATTAACTACACTTTTTAAAAAATCAATGTACGTTTATTTTTGAATCAATGGTGTGCATTCTGAGTAAATCAATTTATTCGACTGTATTAGACAAGGTTTCCTTATTACCATTATATTTTATGTTCTTATTGCATGTTCCTATCATATGTTTGTTACATGTTATAAAATGCAAAATATTAATGTTTTATCAAAGGTATCTCCATTTCTTTAGATAGACCCACTCAGCATAATAATGGACATTTTATTGATAAATATTTCCTCATTATTATTGACAAAAATGAATATATCAAGCATGTTATGTGGTTTTATGATATTTTCTTCCTCACCTACAGTTCTATTATTCAATGAAAAAAATACAAAATTCTATAGGCAACTATTCCAACCTCCATTTCATTGGTTTTAAGGATATGAGTAGTAGTGGATTCAAATGGATAATATTTTGATTTATTGGTATCCATTTTATAATTCAAGCTACGCTTGCCATCTATGTCAATATGTCATTAATTAGGTCAATAATAAACTCTGATATCGATCACAAATCCACTCTCTTAATTAGTAAGTAAATTTCAAAACTACTATAAGGTTCTTTTTACAACTCATGTCTATTATTTCTCTTATTATGTCCCTTTTGAATCCTCCTACAAAATCTTGAAAAATTTTGTAGAAAATTTATTTTCGATAGTTTATACCATGGGAAGAGCTTTCATTATGTAATTTTGAAATATTATTGTCTCCCCAATGAGGCAGGGGGTATGGGGCTTCTTGAGATTAACTACCAAGTCATTACATTGTGTAAAAAATGGATTATTTGAGACATTAAAAGGACTAGTAATAAAGAATTCAGATTTTCAATTATAATTTTGATGTATCTCCCTATGGTTGCATAATTTAAAAGGGATTAGGATTCCCCAAGATTATCATTTTTCATGTTTTAGTAAAGGTTTTTAGATCCTTTATAGTTAAAATCATTAAGAAGTATTAGGGAAAATTTAAGCCTTGGTTGATTTGGAAAGAGAATGGGTAGAATAATGGTCTGTTAATAAACCATCACTCTTTATTGAGGTATCCTATCATCAATTTTCATGATGTTTAACTTGTGAAGGTCCCTTGGGTTCATGCTCTAAATATTTTTAGAAGAGGCATGCACACAATGCAAGACATTTTTTGAAAACTATATAGAGCTTGGATTTATTGGACTAAAGTTAAAGATAAGTTACATTTGAAAATTTTATAGATAAATAAAAATACTAGGGAGTTGTTGGTATGATACCTTCAAACATGTTACACAAATGTTTAATAATATCTACTAGGTCATGGTGGAAGGAATGGAAGTGTTATGCAGGGACTCCATTTATACATTATACTCCAAATAAGGAATATGAATGGATCTCACCCAAGATACTAATGAATGATAAACTCAATGCTAATGGTCTCTCTAATATGTTGTTCATACTCAAACTAGGAGATTTTAGATTATTTTGAGTGACGTCCTTGAGCCCAAACTACACCCCCTTGGTGCCTACTATATCATGGATTACATTTAGGTCATTGCCTTATTCATTTATGTATTTCATAGCATAAACACCTATTTTTAGCCATTTGAGACATTTATGCACTTGTTTTAGTTTTATAACAAGGACCAGTTGGATTGGACTTGGATTCATGGCTTCTTCAAACCTTTTTAGCTATAACCTTTCAGCTAACAAAATATTCTCCTCATGATTAGCTAATGTCACTTTTAAGGTACAAATAAATTTGGCATACTTTTAGAGTAAAAAATATCTTATTTATGTGTAAATAAAGAAATGCAACATTATTTGATAACTCTATAAATGTGGAAAGAAATAAAAATATGTGGAGTTTTGGTAATGTGCCATGCATTATTTCTTGTATTTGTCCTTGTAATCATTTAAGGGAAGGAGCCCTAAGAGGATGACACAGAAGGTGCTGTTCCCACCACTAGTCTCATAGTTGATTTCAGTAGTCTTCATTGCACATATAATCACTCCTTTGGCACATCATAGCAATCGAGATCCCAATCCTATTCATAATATAAATTGGGATCCAAATCCTCTCCTTAAAATGTATTCATGCCGTTATTTAGTCCCCAACATATTGTTCTATGTGTAAAATAGATTATCTTAGTCATTAAAAGGAATAAGGTGTGAAAATAAATTATTTAAAATTATATTTTCTAGGTTTCTCCTCATGTTTGTGTAACTTGAAAGGAATTAGGATTCCTCAACCTTATCATCTTACATGTTCCAGTAAAAGTTGTTAGGTCCTTTATAATTAAAAGTATTTGGAATAATCAATCCTTCATCAATTTGTAAAAATATGGGTCTAATGTAGGTTTGTTAATAAACAATCACTCTTTATTGTGGTATCATATCATCAATTTTCATGATTTTCCATTCATAAAAGTGCCTAGGATCATGCTCTCAATGCTTTCAAAAGAGGCATGTGTTATTGTAGGCTTTTTCCAAATTGTAAGTTTGCATACACGGTTGTTAAGGTCATTAGGGTAAAATATAATTAATGTGTTTTTTAATAGTGAGTTGAGGTGTTATCTTTTTGTGACCTAATATTTCATAATATGATGTACCTCCTTTGTACTTTTTGGTTAATCAATGAATGAATCTTTTAAGGAATTTAATGCAACTTGTGTTGTGACAATTTTGCTCTCATCTACTCCTAGGGTTTTCATACAATCTTGGATGTTTAGATATCTTGGAGAAATGTAACATGGTATCAGAGCTAATTTGATGATCATTTTACCATTTTCTAAAAATCCTTGGTGGTATCTTTCTTGCATACATTCTTGTTGTCTTTCTTGATTTTTGGCACTTACAAAGGTTTGGTAGGTTTACATGAAAATAATTGCAAACTATACAACTTAAGTCTCCAATTTAAAAATGGATAAAACTATTAAATTTTAAAGGCATTAAAACCCTAAAATTGACTATAAACACAACCTAGATTTGTGGCAGCCATTTTCAAGCATTTTAGATAGTTTAAGGTACTTTTCATGGTCTTCACACATATTTATACATTAAAGTTATTAAATAAAGAAATAATTTTTTTTTTTAGGTTTTCCAATTTCTCAAGTGGGTATTTTTCATATTTTTGAGGATCCATAGAGAATTCCACATTTTTGGAGGTTTCTTCAACTCGGTGAAATTTCCAACCCCCATAAGTAGTTTTGATAGTTGGTGGAATTTTTGTGGTATAAAAACAAATCTAGGTAGACATTTCCTACCTTTGGAATATTTTTAACCCTTGACATTAATTTTGGGTTTGAGGAACATTTACCCCTACTTGAACATGTATTGGGTTTTGCCCCTACTCACACACCTATCAGGGTTCATCTCTTGCACATCTTTTGGGTTTTGATCCCTACTCAAGAACCTATTGTGTTCTACCCCTTGTTCATGCAACTTATAGGTTTTGTCCATCATGCTAACACTAATCAGTGTTTTCCCCTTACTTGGACATGATTTGAACTCTGCCTAGTGCCTATACATACCCTAGGTTCCGCTTAGTGTGCAGACACACCATAGAATCTATCATCTATCTGAGCATGCCTCAATTTTTACCCACCTTCTCCTTCTTTGTTGTGTTTATATTGGAGTTAAGCCCCTGGTCGCTTCCAACCCAAGAATGCTTAAATTTTACTTCAACTAGGCTTAATTTTTCTTGGGGAATTTTATTCAAACATTTCCACCATTATTTCCACCCAAATTTTATATGTGACCAATATTTTCAAACACACATATCTTTTGATTGGTAGCATAGATTTACGTGTCATCTTCTTCAAAAGTACTTATTTTTTGTGCTTTATGCATTTATGGTCATATTGGGCCCATAATATCTCCCTTCAAACAAATTATTATACTCTCATGGATGCATCATTATTTGATCTTTATGTCCTTCAATTTTCTTTTACTTATACACTAATCGCTCAAGATGCATTCTCAATTATGCCCAATGTCTATACAAGCATGGTTTCATTTGGAACTTTAAGGAGTGGTCACTATGATAGTTCTAAAGGGGTATTTTGTGGTGCTATGCAATTTTATTTTCTACATTTATTCTTTACTTCTTTATACAACTTATTTTCTACACTATGGATTCATGTTCATTAAGTCCACTCCCACCATTTAATTGTCATGAATGGAAATCTATAATGGAAATCATTTCTCAATCCAAGGGTTTTCATCGAATTAAAATAAGTAAAGAGACTAAACATAGACCAAAAACATATAAATTTAAATGGCTTAACCATCGTGATTATTTCTATGGACTACTATGTCTTTTTATTTCTCTTGATCTACTCTTTCATATAGAATATGCTATAACACCTAATGAAGTATGAACCACACTGGAAAAACTCTTTGAGAAGTAGGATGTGATGAGTGTGATTGATGAGCTGGAGAATGAGCTCATAAATTTGAGCCAAAGTGATTTTGACACTCTACATGATTTCTTCACCAATTTTAGATCTCTAAGGTTGTAGTTAAAGAATTTGGAATAGATAAGAAACATAATCAACTTGTTCTATTATAATATTCAAAAAGGGTCTAGACTATTATGTGTTTGTGTCCACCTTCCATGCCAAGAAATTTTATCTTGGAGCCATATGGAAAATGAATTATTAACATACATTTTTTTAACAAATTGATTTTGGAGAAAGATAAACTAATACATATGGGCACAATGAAGTCCTCAGAATCTCATGCAATTTTGGCTAAGAAATAAAAGGCTTCAAATAATAGAGAAAAGAAATAAAATAAAAAGGATCAATATAATGATGTAAATCCTCCCACCTACAAATCAAACAATGATACCTCTTCTTCTAGTGTTAAGCTAAAGAAAGATAGGAACAAATGTGGGTTTTTCTTCGTAAATTATGATGAAAGCAAATGTTTGAAGAAGTAGATTGATCACCTCACTAGCATCCTTAAGAAGCATAATATAGGTGTTTTTTAATCTATTAAACCATATTAATCAACCCATGAATCCTCTAATCCAAATGAAAATGGTAAAGAAAAGGAAAATTAGAATAGTAAGGGGAATGTAAAGGGCAAGTCCCTATTTATAGTTATACTTCTAACTCTGACATGGGTCATTGACTCTAGTGCTCCACATCACATTGTCTTTTTGTAGATAGAGTTCAATTCCTTAGAACCATGTGACATGTAATTTATACAAATGGGTGATGATACTTATAAAAATGTTCTCAGGAGAGGGTTTTTTGAAGTGAATGGTGGAAAATTCAATAATGTTCTAATAGTTCCCTCACTTTCAACTAATATTTTATCATTTTACTAGATCACTCCCCTTGGTCCAAGTATGTGAGTTAAGTTCACTCTAGATTCAACGTATGTTGGAGAATTGTACAGTGATATTATATTAGAAATAGGAATAGTGGATGATCAAAATTGACTATATAACTTCTCACACTTTGCTCTTAACTCTCATTCACATTCTTCTTCTTCAGACTCCCTAAACTTGATGACATTTTTAAACCTAAGCATACCTTCAATATTGATGAATCTTCTTCTAACATAGATGGCTATAGTATTGATCAAGAAACACCTCCACCATATCTTTATCACCTTATAGATAGTGAGGAGTTATTTCCTGATCAAACTATCTTTGGTCCACTTCAGACATTATAGGGAACATGTATAGTGATCAAGGACACATCATACATTAGATAGTCTATTCCATAGTTTCAAAACATTATGAAATCTTTCATAGCCTCTACTTCGATTAAACCATAATTTCATAGAGTAGTTAGCCATTCTACCTTACATGAGGAGTATAGTTCCTTGTATAGTAATCATGCTTTGGTTGAAGATTCATCAAGCACTTGGTGGACATATTCACTATTCTAAGGTGATCCACTCCTCACTACATCTACTTCTGATCCACAATCAACATTATGAACTTTGTTTCAAGATATAGGGTGGCTATAGGTAGTTGTAGACTCTAGTGGGAATTTTTATCCCTCTTCTCTTCTTTTCTCTCTTTTGAGGAGGAGTTTTCTTTCTTATAGGTTTTATACCTTTCTCTACTTTATGGGAGATACATTATGTTTGGGTAACTCATCAAGTTTCATTACTGAGACCCAATTCTTCTACCTGCCTAACCTATGATTTAGGGGAGGTGTTGGTGTAGGCTTTTTAAAGCTTAAAATTTTACCTATATGGGTATTAGTCAGCTTATTTAGGGTTGTTAAGGACATTAAGGGGAAAATAAAATTAATGTGTTTTCTAATAGAAAGTTGAGGTGTTAACTTATTGGTGACCTAATATTTTAATATTTAATATACCTGCTTTGTAATTTTTGTCTAATCATTGAATGAAGGTTTTTATGCATTTGATGAAACTCATGGTAATCTTGATCTCACCTACTCCTATAGTTTTTGTACATTTTTTTCTCTCATATACTACTAGGGTTTTCATGCATTCTTGGATGTTCAAATATCTGTGATCAATCCAACAACATGTACACAATGCAAGACACTTTATATAAACTAACTAGATCTTGGATTTCTTGACTTAGAGATAAATTTAATTTTTTTTTGAATAATAAAAATAAAGATCACTACCAAGGAGTTATTGGTGTAATACCTTCGAAGATGCTAAAAAAAATAGTTTCTTCTATTAGGCCATGGTATAAACACTATAAGTGGTATGTAAAAACTCCCTTTCTACATTATACTCCCAATATGGAATATCAATGGATTTCCCCTATGCTTCTAATGAATTAAAAACTTAATGCTTGATGGTCTCTCTAGTAAGAGATTTAGGAGTATTTTGAGTGACATCATTGAACCAAAACCTGTGTACTTTTCTTGGTGCATGCTATATTAGGGATTACCTTTAGGTCATCACCTTATTCATTAAGAATTCCTTAGCCTAAGTGCTGATTTTGTGGCCATAGTAAGACTATTATGCCCTTGTTTTAGTTTTGTAACTAGGCCCAATTAGATTAGACTTAGATCCATGATTTTTTTGAAACCTTTTCGGTAATAACCTTTCAACTAGTAAAATATTTCCATCATTTATTGGCTTATGCTACTTGCAAGATACATACAAATTTAACATTATTTTAAAGTGAAAATTCTCTTCTTTATCTGTAAATAAATAAATGAAACATTACTTGGTAACTCTATAGTTGATGCTCATTTTTCCACCTACCACTACTATCTTTATTATAGCTTCTTAATTTCTTGTTTCATATTACTCAGATTTTCTAACTTTTAATTATATGGACTAATTTTTGTTTTCTAATCAATTTAGCCTTATAACCTAATTTTTTGAATCCAAAGTGTGCTTTCATATCACCCTTTTTTTAATACCCTTTATATTTCACATATATATAAAGGGTTGGTGATCTTAATTTAATTTCTTCCTTGTTTTTCATTAATATAAAGGGTTCTAGAGTAAGTGAAGTCACTAGAAAAAAACATAAGATTTATATATTTTTAGATTTTGAAATTTAATGTCTTCTCTATTTTCTACTAACATAATTTTTTAGAGTACGTGAAGTAATTAGAAAAACTATAAGACTTATATAGTTTTCAATTTTGTATTTAATTTAATTTCTTCCCTACTCTTTTGATTGAAAAGTGCTTATAATATACCATTAAAAAGTACAACTAATCATACAGAAAAGATGGCAGAAAGGTCACACCCATAGTGCCATACCATGTTAAATGGCCATGATAAAAGTACAAATAGAGTTAATAAATGCTACCAACCAAAAAAGTTCAAAGAAAAGACATAGTTAAGCCACTGTCATGAACATAGAGGTGGGGAGAGGTGGGGGGATATAAAGATTTCCTCCCCACCTGACATTAGCAAGCAGATCCTTAGAGTCAATAAAGGTCTCCTAGACACCAATATTAACTCATTATCATTCCTCAATTATTAAATAGACCTCTATAGATAAATGGCTAAAGCTAACCTTGTGAACTTACTTGGCATGGGAAGTGAGGCATCCCATCTATCATGATGGTATATGATAGGGGGATCCCCCCCATCCACCCATCAACAGTTGAGTTTGAGGTACCTAACCATCTTGATGATGATGAATGTTTAGGCTAGCACCATGCTATAAACTCCTCCTCAATAGAGACTTTATGTGAGCACACATGGATAAAGAGTACCCTCTTTAGCCTCTGGACCGCTACCTCCTCGATTTGAGCATAGATGTCAAATTTGAACCATGATGAGAAGTAGGTGAGGGATGAACCTAACTAACAACACAAGGGGTACCAACCCAATACTCCATTAGTGACTGAAGATGGGACAACTCCCTTTGGATTTTATCAGTCTAGTCAAGGAGCTAAAGAGACAAATAAGAGATAACATTAACTTTATTAGCAATATAGAAATTTGTATCTAATATTGCTTGTTAAAAATAACATTATTTTTGTCTTTCCATACACAAAAAATAATATAAACACAAATAATAATCCAAAAATTGTTTCATTTTGTAGGTAAAAGGGTTGAGTCCCCCAGGAGAGCAATTTTACAGGTGAAAGGCTTATGGCAAAAGGGTTAGAACAATGAGTGAATCCACTTCTAAGAAGACTAGGCATATGAGCAAAACTAAAACACATGCTTAACCAATTTAGGTTGCCCATAAGCTAGGCATAAGGGATTGGCAGCCCTAAGATGATTAATTTGTTATCTGAATGGGAGTCCATGGTAGAGTAAACACCAAAGAAAATGAGATTTTTTAGGCTCAATGGGCATGATCCATAACCTAGCAAATCTTCTAGCCCACACAACATGGTGAGATTTGATATTCTATACCTTATTAAAATTTTCCAAGGGAAGACCTTTACGAATAAGAATTTGATACCCCAAGATGGGAGTGTAGTTTCATAAAGGGGTGGCCATAGGCCAATTCTAGTCCCCCACCATGGAGCTCTGGTGGAGACACCAATTTTATAGATTAAAGAGTGTTGAATGGCTTATTAAATTTACTTGTTGGAATCAACATCACTATTGAGAAAATTGAATTTCCTTTTAAGATAGTTCTAAACAATCCAACCCCTAATTTGGTGACAGAACAAGTCCCTAATAGTCTTGATCCTTCATCTGAAGAGTTAAAGGCTCTTAATCCAGGGAACTTGGGCAAAATGGACATTATGAAAATTGATCAAAGGAGACCATCAAAGGGATTCTTAATTGATATAAATACCTATCCTAAATTCTTCCCCTTGACAAACTAGTGAGGGTTTGAGTAGCTCCCAATATTTCCAGATGCTTTCAACAATAAAAGTGCCTTGAATTTTCACATTGACTAGTGTAAGAAGAATGTTCTAGAAGTTTATCCCTTTCTAGGATTGTTTCCCAAGAGGGACCCCTTGGGTAATACAATGCTATACTAGGATTTTCTAGGCCTCATTCCCTTTGAGACAATGAATAACCCATTTGATAGTGGGAGAAAACCCTTGAATCCTAACATCAATAAGGCCAAGCTCCCTAGTTTCTCTAGGTTGGAAACACAAATACCAAGATACCTAATGAAAACCATTCTTCCCATCAGCACTGGACCAAAAAAAATATTGAAAAATCTTCTCAAGTATACCATAGGCCATTTTAGATGGTGCCCAACATTTAGAATGATAAAAATGGATGGCTGTCAAGACCTTGGAATAAATTTAGAACTTACCCACCATGGATAGTGGTTTAGTAACCCAATAAGTAATCTTATTTTCCACCCTTTGAATGACATAATTCCAAAGCTTAACTAGAGAGGGTTGAAAGGCAAAGGAAATGCCTAAAAACTTGAATTTCTCACCATGGGTAATGTAACTCCAGCGATAATCAACAAGCCAATTCAGTCTAGGGGATATAGACTATTTATAACATCTGGTTTTCTTCCATTGAATGGATGAACTCAAATCCAAACAAAAGGTGTCAAGGAAAAGTAAAGAATCCTACAATGAAGATTCATCCTCTAAAAGTATAAAAAAAATCATACACAAAATGTCCATTAACTAACTATTGTGAGGTATTGGGCAAGGTGATCCCTTTGATTAAATGTCTAGAGGTGAAGTCTGCTAAAAGATAGTTGAAACCTTCAACTGTAATAACACAAAGAGATGGATCAATCAGACATCCCTATCTGATAGAGAGTTGAATCTCAAACCATTGAGAATGAGTCCCATTAATGGTGATGTAAGCCCCAACATCTTTGAATAACATCTAAATAGACTGAACAAATTGGGGGCCAAAGCCAATACCTGAGAGCATAGCAAGAATAAAAGGCCACTTAATTTTGTCATAAGCTTTCTCAAAATCCATCTTGATGAATAAAGCTTTTTGGTTAGAGGCCCAAGCCCACTCCATGCCTTCCCAAAATATAATGATATTATCTAAGATGAAATAGTTCTTGATGAACCCTATCTACTCACTTCTAATGATCATGGGAAGAAGATGTCTCAGTTTGAGAACAAGCACTCTGACAATGATCTTGTAAGATACATTCAATAGGGTGATTAGCCTCCACTTGGTGATAAGTTTAGGACCTCCTTCTTTTGGGATAAACTTAATATTTACTTTCTTGATGGTAGGTCCAAGTGATCCCCTCATCATGGATTCAAGATAGACTTTATGCATATCTGGGCCAACTATATCCTAAAATTTTTGGTATAACTCATAGGGGAAACCATCAACTCCTAGGGCTTTATCAAAGGCCATGGAGAAGGCAACTTCCTTAAGATCATTGATGTCAAGAAAGTGATCACAAGCCACATGTTGAGACTTAGATAACTTGCACAATGTGGCCAAAAAATACAAGAGCAAGGCTTCTTCCCTAGTAGGAGAGTTGGTTTTCACTATAAACACATTCTTATAATTCTCAATAAAAGCTATTAAGACATTTGGGAGTCTGGTAAGAGTTTCAGACCCAACTTATATATTTTTAATCTTACCAGAGCTTTTTTAAGTATGTAAAAACAAAAAAAATTATTTAGAAAATTTATCATCAACCTTCAGCCAATGGATCCATTCTCTAATTTGTGCCCCTCTTTCCTGGTAATTATCATAGAGCTTAATCTTGTGTTTCCCCATGATAGCTTTAGCCTAGAGAGCAATTCTAAAAGGGTTATTATCTAGATCGTTGAAGGCAAGCACATACTCTTAGCATGAAGCTTCATGCTCTCATTTGTGAAATAAGGTGGCTTGATTCCCAAATGTTCTAATAAAATTGGTGGTGTGAGTGATATCATCTTCCCACCACTCAATCCATATTGTTTCCCCAAGAGGCCAAGCAACTAAATTCCAGATTCTAAAAATATAATCTCTAATTATTTGGTGTGAAAGGTGTGCTATGTTAAAATATAATTAAGAATAATGTGGCCTAGCAATCATAGCATTCCTATTCACCTGAAAAGAGATAGGCTAGTGGTATGATAAAATCATGGTCTCACAGACCTTCACTGATGGGCCTACTCTGCTAGGGATATGGATAAAATTATTCTCTATCATGAGAAATTGATCCAATATTATTAAAACTTGGTCATCTCCTTACCAAAAATTCAAAAAAGTGAATCAAGTATGGTTCACTAACTTCTATCCATGGTTAGGGTCATATAGACCAAGCTTGGTTCTCATGTAAAACCAATCTTCTCTCTCACTAGCACACCAACACATGGGAGAGCAACCAACCTTGTCCTTTAGGGATTCCACCATGTTGAAATCACCATATAGAATTCAATAAGAATTAGGTAGGGATTTAAAAATTCACTACTAGAGTCTTGACCTATCGATAGCATCATTAGAGGCTTATATGTTGGCCAGCCACATAATGTGATTATAGAGGTCAAAAAGGACCTAGAGCACCCTTTACGAGGGGTTGATTCCATAAGAAATGACATTGGAGCCCAAATTTGCATAGAGAAGGGTGGCCACACCACCTCTTCCTACCTCATGGGAAGTGACAAAAGGCATATCTATGGGCCAAATGGTACGAAGATTAAAAAATAACAAAAAGCTAGAAACTTTTACTTTTTGTAGGCATAACACATTCAAGTTCTCAAAATGTTGACAACCATCTCATACTGTATATCTCCTAGTAGGTTTAGTAAGTGCACAAACATTCTAAGAATAAATAAATATTTAACACTCATCAAAATGCATGTCAACACCTCCATTGACCAAGGGTCCAAAGCGATTCAAAAAGGATTGCAAAGTGTAGGCTACATCACCAATAGAGAAAGTATGATGCTTACCCTAGGTATACTCCTCACAGCTAGTAGATGATGGAATATGGGATCTTACAAGAAAAGCCTTTCTTTTGACCATAATGGTCTCATTCTCATCTATAACCATCAAATTTTTGGGGTTAGAAATGGATGTATGAGAGACAAATGAAAAATGGGTATTTGGGGTGTCCCCCTTATGTGAAGGAAGGAGAAAACTCACAGTTTGAGGGGTTTTGATGATAGGGGAAAGTTGTTTCTAAGTATTAGTTTTTGGGGGTTGCTATGAAGAGGAGGGGTTGATAGGATGTAGTGTAGTGACATTTGCTAAATGTGTAGTTGATGTGTTTAAAGTATTCACTGGTTTGGCAATGGCCATTTGTGCCTTAGAAATATTCTTGCTATAATTCTAGGCCTTTTTATTAGTGACCATTATCCATTCCTTAGCCAGAGTGACTGAAGACTTAGGATGGGGGGATAATTGGGCCAAAGGTACTTTATCATAGAACTAAATTATGTAAAATAAGTTCTAGAATATGTAAAATCATTAGAAAAAATATAAAACTTCTAGACTTTTCAATTTTATCTTAAATTTAATTTCTTCCCTATTTTTCACCGATAAAAGTTTCTAAAATATGTAAAATCATTTCTAATTTTTTTATTTTGACTTCAATTTAATTTCTAAGTATATGAAGGGTTCCAAAGTAAATGAAGTCATTGGAAAAAAACATAAAACTTCAATATTGTCTACCAACATAGTTTTTAGTGTGAGTTGGTTTAAATACGTTTTCTTAATTATGCATTGGTCAACTATCTTGTTACCATTTTAAATACATCAGTAAAGTGCACTAATGCATAGAGTAGCATGCCTAGCCTACTCTTTACTCCCTCTTTGACATTTATAAATGTACATATTATCCTCGATTGTGGATTTATTCCTAATGGCTTTCTCCAAATCATTTTATTTTTATTATTGTCATTGAAATATTTGTTATCCTCTTCACAAACCCATATCCATGTCTCTACCTCACCTAATTCCATCCCCATGAATCTTAATCCCTTTTCATTTTCAAATTTGCCTTGGAAATTTAGACCATGGAAATTTGGACCATTAAGGTCAACTCCTACCATTTACCTTAATTTTTCCCCAACTTATCTTACAAAACATCTGGAAGGGAGAGTGACAACTAGCATCTGAGAAGGTTGAGTGACAACTAGTGTCTGAGAAGGGCCAATGAAAACCACCTCTCTTTCTTCCATGGTATATAATGAGTTTGGGTTCCTCCATGAGTCATAGATATATTATGTTCTAAACTTAAACCAATTTGAAAAAGAATGTTGTTTTGATTATAAGGATAGGAATATATGGCCAATAATCTCCCATAATGTCTTTTTTTCTTCCCCAACCAATCCATGTTCCTTTATCCCACCTTTTTGGGCTTTTACAAATCTTTTTTAGTTTTTATAGACTTTGTCATCTCTCCCATGTGTCAATATCCAATTTAAATTTTTTTAAGACCCACTTAGATTTGTGTCTATAGAGAAACACTATAAAAATACTTATCTCGAGCACAAAACACTATGGATCTTCATTTCAAAGCAATTATAAAAGACACACTAAGCCTAGCAAGGACCCCTATAAGCTTTTGGATTCTACTCACCACTATCAAAAAATATCAAGGCATGCCCAATACTAATATAGTGTAGAAATCCCAATTTACATTGTTTGATGATGTCACAAAAAACCTTACCGTGTTGGGTTTGTAGTATTGATCAATAGTATAAATAACATACATCTATGCTAAATACTAATTTTAAGCCCAACACATGTGGGCTTTGGGATCCCATAATTCAAATGAAGTGTTCAGATGTTTAATCCTCATTTAAAATGAAAGTGAAACCCTGATCATGACTAGAAGGATAGATCAAGCATGGTAAAGACTCATACGGGCTTTGAATCCTAAAATTCATGAAGGATCCTATGAAATCAAGACTTACTTCCAATAGGGAAATAGGATCTGACTAGCACTAATTTCACCCACTAGCACTTGACTTTCACCCACTGCTAAACTTTAAGGTCTATGAGTAATTAATAGCTCTAAGGATGTTTTTTAATACATGTTTCCATTGAGGGTCAATTTAATACCATGATCAATAATTTCATTGATTAGATTATTACTCCAAACCCATTGCATTAATGGCACCTCTTACATATAGAGCATTGTAACACCCAATTAGTTTATGAATTGCAAGATAGTTTATATTTGCACTTATTAATGATATGGGAAATACTTTTAAATTAATAGGTATTAATCAATACCATGAGATGGATAATTTATATGCATCTATCCCCATCTCATACATTAGGTGAACATGCTCCTATAATAAAATATATCATAAACAAGATTCTTGAATTTTAACATGATAGTAGATAAAGACAGATATATAGCACAATAAAGGAATTAGGTATAATTTATAATGATGATATTGATCTGTAATGACATCCCTAGTGCTTCCATCACCCATTTTCCATGGCAGTGTACATTACCTCAGCACTTATAATTACTTTTTTGAGACAGTTTGTGAAGTGTAGCTGAAAAAATTAGTCATACATAAAAATTTCTGTACATTTTTTTAATTTTAAAGTTCTTAACTTCTTATCATATCTCAATTCTTAAGAGAGGGGAGGGTTTACTACATATGTAAAGGTGTCCCAAACACTGAGTTTTCAGCCATCAAGTGTTGATGCACCTTCAATCTCTATAGGGCACCTCCAAGAGAAAGAATTATTGGGTAAGTGCATAGAGTTGGGGGAAAATTCCATGGACATTACTCGTAACGCAATCAAATTAATTAATAACATGATCACATTATTTAATTAATGCAATCACATTACTTAAGTATAGGATATTAATTGTTATCTATAACATGATCGCATTATGTAATAACACAATCATTTTATATTAAATAATAATGTTATTGTGTTATTAATTAATGTGGTCATGTTATTAACATAATAATTATACAATCATATTAATAACATGATTACATTCCCTAGTGAAAAAATAAAATAAAAAGGGAAACCCAAATGCAAAACTATTCATTTTGCATTCACATTTCCTAAATCTACCCTTGTTTTGTGATTGTGTTTTATTAAAAAAATTCAAAAGAGTGTCAAGAAGCTACCAGATTTACCCCATAGACCTATTGATCAATGATGACATCACATAGGAGAGGTAAGTGATCAAAATATTCCCTATTTAACCTTAATTTCTCATAATTTTCATTCTTTAACCCACATTTTTAATTGCAATTTATTTTTTAATTACATCCCATCCTACTAACCCTCCCAAACCTCCAAAAAAGCCTATGGTTTCTCCTCCTCCTACCCCTCCACAAAACCTTGTTTTTCTTCCTATCCCTCCACCTAACCCTCCTATAGTTCCCAAAAACTCCATATAAGTCAAGAAGTTTTGATTAACAACATTGTGGGAAACAAACTTGAAATTAAAGACTTAATTGATATAATGAGGGATCCCAGTTCGACCAACCCGCATCACACCCACCTAGTTAATTCCCTATATACCTTATTAGTTCAAATTAAATTAATAACAAGTAAAAATTTATCGATGAACCTCATAGGGATACTTTTAGGGCATATTACGCTGACAAGTTATCAACCCTTCAGGTCAAAAATTTGGATATTTCAAAAACTAACATTTGTGACCTATTCATCGACCTAGCCACCAATGCCCCATTTCCCATAAGCACTAAATGTTTTCCTATCCATTGTTGTGTACATAACTTAATCACAACCAATTTTTGGGATCGATGGTGGATGGTCTTTGACTATCCACCACGTAACAACCATGAGGTCCCATTATATTTTTTGAGGAAACTCTATTATTAGTTTGTCCTTAACTATATTCTCAATTATTTTAATTTTAGTGAGTTTTAAGGCTATGGAAAAGGCTTTGTGCAAGATGTACTAGGTGGACATCATACACCTAATCGGTCTACATGGATTCATATGTAGAAGCCTCTTGAGCCTCAAATCTCCTCCATGGTTTAATAGGTCATGAAGATAGACACTCTCCATACTCTTAGTTCATTCATTTATACACTCATTCAGCATATGAGTAGGATTTCACAGAGTGATGCTACAACTACACCACAAGATACCTATATGCAAAAATAAGTTGTTTACATATATCCCATATACTGAAGTAGGGTTAAAAACATGTATTATATTCCTTTTCAATATTGACATTTTTATAGAGGTTCTATAATGCATTTACACTAGATCATTTAAGTAAAGATCCAACAAGTAGTGTTGTCTTTCCTTTAATGTCACCCAAGTGACTATGGGCATATCTAAATTCATAATTATTTCTTGATAGTCCCAACACAAAGATGATTCATCTAAAAATTGTAACATAAATAGCATGTCTATACTATTTATTGAAAAATATCTTTTCTCAAAGCACCTTTTCATACATATTAGCGAAGAGTCACCTTCCCTAAAAACGATTCATCCATTGAATTTAAGACCCTTTTCACTTTATTTATTTTATAGGTAATTCCACTCGAGCTTTGAGGTGTGTCACCATTGTCATGAGCTCCCCTAGTGGATGATATTCCATGTAATATATTTGTATCTCTCTCTGATTGGATATTATGTTCATAATCACACTCATAGAATGATTTTATCTTATTCCATAAAATAGATACAATGGTGTGACTCTAACGTCCTATTGGAGGTAGTTATCCCCATCTAGTGGTTCTGTCTAGGGATCCTACTCTTACTCTTATGATAATGTCTCAATGTTGATGAGTGATGTGGGATATGATTTCTCTACTTTTGTGTCTCTTTCTTATACCTATGTGGGTGATGTAACTCTAACTATTTTTTAGCTAGATGGATCCTAACATCCCCTAACCCTAATAATATTATTGAGTGTCTTCACCTGAGACTCTAAAATAATGACATTTTCCTCTAGGCCAACTATCTCTCTCTTATAATGAGTAAACTCCACATATGTATGGTAAATAGAGAGAAAAACATATTTATTCTTATTTACACATGGATAACCATATCCACCAAAATATCATCAAGGCTCAAATAATCCTCACATAAAAATCCTAACCAAAGTTTCTTTGATCATGCTCCACCACTAAGTGATTCTCTCTAAAACCATAACAAGAGAAGACATTAGATATCCAATCACATAAAGAAATAAATAACTAAGTAATAAATTAAAAAGTAGTAGAGAAAATAACTAAAAATAAACCAACTCACTACTTTACGTGGATAACTTCATGTTCATCTAGGTATAATTCCAAATTGGACCTCATCTTAACATTCTACTACTATCTTATTGGTTCATATCTAACAAGTGTATGCTCACCCTTATTTCCCCCTAAACTTCATCTCCTCACCCTCCATCCTATTCTTGTTTCTACATATAATTATCTACATATTATGGTCGTGGTTGTACTTAATGTTGGAATCCTACCATAATTGCAACCTACATAGGATATTTTTCTAAATGTACTCCTCTAATTAGTACTCTCCCAATTTATCCTATGATAGTAGTAGTATCGACATCATTCAAAAACTATCCTAAAATACCCTAATATAGTATAACTACCAAATATATCATTGTTAGTGTGTCTACCACTCATGGAAAGTCTCTCAATGGTGGCATACCTATCCAACTAGAATCCATGATGGCCCACACTTTCCCAATCTCTAACCCTCACTAGTAAGGGGTCATGTGCTCATATACCTAGCTCATGATGAGTGTAGGATGGATGATAAACATAGCCATAAGCCTCATGATTTGATATTTATCCATGTAAACATATGCTAACACCTCTTATATCCATGCAAATTTACATCTTCTCTCCTCATTAAATCTAACATTAGGTTCTCATATGTACAAAAGGAAATATGTCCCTTTGTCTCCCACCAAATGGGAGGAAAATATCCTTATTTAATATCATTTTAAAGGGTTAGGATAATTACCCACTCCACCCCCACTAGCCTTACCCCATTCTTAAAACTTATGTTATGTGCATCATCATCACCAAAGTATTACACCCAATCAATAACCTTACCTCTATCACAATCCTCTATCAAGATCACAACCCTACCTTTATCTAACAAGACTAGTATCCTAACTACAACCTTGAAAGTAATAGTCTACTATCAAGGGACATGTGGGAAAATTAAACAATTTTACATGACATATCCTAGTTAGTGAATAGGCTGCAAATGAATCTACTCGATGAGACAACCCCTATTATATATAGTGTGGCCAAATCATTGGTCATTAATTTCTCTATAATATAAGGAAGCCAATTACACTTCATCACTCTACTCCATCAAATGTAGGCCCACCTTTAAAACATTGTTTAAAATATCTGTAAATAGTCTAAGTTAATCTTGAAAATTCATCCAAAGGGAAGTAGCTACGAGGGTCTGATCCTACTTAAGTCAGACTCCTATTTTTAGACAAGTAATAAATCAACAACCAATATAGTCCAACATTTAATATAGCATAAATTAAAGATCTTGACCTGAATATATTTATATTTATCAATTTGAAAAAAAAACTAGTATATTATATATTCCCTTTCACAGTTTTAATCCTCTAATTTTGGTTTTGGTAAAAGGTTGATGCTCTAACACTTCAATAGATGACTTATCAATTCAGATCTAGCATGCTTGTCTTATTATTTCCTATAGTGTGTTGTTACATCCATGTACTTATATAGACAAATATTTTATATACAATTACTTCTATTGATCATTTTGGTTTCCATATATAATATTTGATGTACTTTATACAAAACTAAGTGAGACCTTGTTTACATGAATAGTTTATAGATTGTACTAACACTCCTCACTCTCTATGAACTAAGATAGAAATGGGCATTGATAATATAATTTCATCTGCACAGGTGCTGACAGAGGTATATATTAATTCTTATAATTTTGAATTATAAAAATAGATTTATTTTAATAATTTTAGTACATATACTTGGGGAAAATATAACATATGTAAATGTATTGTGTATGCAGGGTTATCCTATGATAGATAATAGTATTAGTCAAATAGAGATTGGGGTAACTTCTCATGTTCTTCCTATATTTAAGATGCCTATTCAGACATCTATGCATTTAGCCCCATCTCATATATGAGATGAACATCCTCATGCAATAAAATATATCATAATTAGGATTCTTGAATTTTAACATGATAGAAAATATAGATAGATATCCATCATAGTGAAGGAATTAGATCTACTTTATAATGATGATATTGATATGCAATGACATCCCTATTGCTTCCATCACCCATTTTCCATGCCATTGCACATTACCTCAACACTTACAATTACTTTTTTGAGATAGTTTGTCAAGTGTGGCTGAAAAAATTAGTCATACATAAAAATGTTTGTACATTTTTTAAAATTTAAAGTTCTTAATTTCTTATCATATCTCAATTCTTAAGAGAGGGGAGGGTTAACTTCATATGGAAAGGTGTCTTAAACACTAAGTTTTTGGCCATCAAATGTTGATGTACCTTCAACCTCTAGAGGGAACCTCAAAGAGAAAGAATTATTGGGTAAGTGCACGAAGTTGGGGGACAATTTCATGGACATTACCCATAACACATTTGCATTGATTAATAATATTATCAATTTATTTAATTAATGTAATCACATTACTTAAATCTAGGATCAGGATTATATAGCCATAACGTGATCACATTATGTAATAACATAATCATTTTATATTAAATAATAATGTGATTGCATTATTAATTAATGTGATCATGTTATTGACATAACAATAATGCAATCACATTAATAACATGATCACATTTCTTGGTGCAAAAATAAAATAAAAAAGGAAACCCAAATGCAAAATTATTTAGTTTGCATTCATATTTCCTAGCTCTACCCTTGTTTTGCAATCACATTTTTCTAAAAAGGACTCCAAAGAGTGTAACAAAGTTCTCAGATTGACCTCATAGACCTGTTGATTAATGATGTCATTGCATAAGAGAGATAAGTGATCAAAATATTCCCTATTTAACCATGTTTTTAATTATAATTTGATTTTTTCTTGTCGCCAATCCTGCTAACCCTCCCAATCCTCCATAAAACTCTCTAGTTGTTCCTATTATCCCTCCACAAAACCCTATTATTTCTCCTATCCCTCCACCTAACCCTCATATAGTACCACAAAACTCCCTATCAATCAAGAATTTTTGAATGAAAATGTTGTGGGAAACAAACTTGAAATTAAAGACTTAATTGATAGAATGAGATATCCTAGTTCGACCAAACCCCATTGCACTGAGCCAACTAATTCCCTATAAACCTTATTAGGTCAAATTGACTCGATAATGAGTCAAATTGATTAATGGACCTCTTAAAGGGATACATATAGGGCATATTATGCTGACATATTTTCATCCCTTCAAGTCAAGAATTTGGATATTTCAAAAGACAACATTTGCACCCTATTTATCAACATAGCCACCAATGCCCCATTTCCCATAAGTTTTAAATGTTTTCTTATCCATCATTGTGTACATAACCTAATCATGACCAATTTTTGGGATTGATGGTGGATGATCTTTGATTATCTACCATGTAACAACCATGAGGTCCCATTATATTGTTTTAGGAAACTCTATTATGAATTTATGCCTAACTAAATTCTTAATTATTTTGATTTTATTGAGATTTAGGGCCATGGAAAAGGATTTACATAGGATTGACTAGGTGCACATCATGTGCCTAATCAATATATGTAGGTTCTTATCCAAAAGCCTCTTGATCTTGAGATCCCCTCCATGGTTTAGCAAGTCATGGAGATAGACACTCTCCATGCTCTTAGTTCATTCATTTATACACTCATTCAGCATACGAGTAGGCTTTTACAGAGTAATACTACAACTATGACACAAGATACCTATATGTAAAAATTAGTTGTTTACATATATCCCATTTACTAAAGCAAGGTTAAAAACATGTATTATATTCCTTTTTAGTATGGGCATTTTTCTATAGGTTTTGGAATGCATTTAATCTATATCATTTAACTAGATATCCAACAAGTAGTGTTATCTTTCCTTGAATGTCACCCAAGTGACTGTGGGCATATCTAAATTCACAATTATTTCTTGATAGTCCCAACACAAGGATTCTTCATCTATAATTTGTAAAATAAATAACATGTCCATACTATATATTGAACAATATCTTTTCTCAAAGCACCTTTTCATACCTATTAGTGAAGCATCAACTTCCCTAACAAAGATTCATCCATTGAATTTAAGACCCTTTTCCCTTTATTTATTTTGTCATTAATTCCATCCAAGCTTTGGTGTGTGTAACCATTGTCATGAGCTCCCCCAGTGGATGGTATTCAATGTAATATATTGGTATCTCTCTCTTACTGAACATTATGTTCATAATCACACACATAGAATGATTTTATCCTATTCCATAAAATAGATACAATGGTGTGACCCTAATGTCCTAATGGGGGAAATTATCCCCATCTAGTGGTTGTGCCTAGGGATCTTACTCCTACTTCTATTAAAATGTCCTAATAGTTAATGAGTGATGTGGGATATGATTTCTCTATGTTTGTGTCTCTTTCTTATACCCACATGGGTGATGTACCTCCCACTATTTTTTGGCTAGATGGAGCGTACCATCCCCTAACCCTAACAATATTATTGAGTGTCTTCACCTAAGACTCTAAAACAACCACATTTTCCTCTAGCTAATTACCTCTCTTATTATGAGGGAACTACACATATGTATGGTAAGTAGGGAGAAAAACATATTTATACTTATTCACACATGGAGAACTACATCCACCAAAATATTATTGATGCTCAAATAATCCTCATGTAAAAAATCCTAACCAAAGTTTTTTTATCATGATCCATCACTAAGTAATTCACTCTAAAAACATATAAAAAGAGAAGACATTAGATCTCCAGTCATATAGAAAAATAATAACTGAGTAACAAATTAAAAATTAACATAGAAAGTAACTAAAACTAAACCAACTCACTACTTTACTTGGGTAACTTCATGTTAGTCTAGGTATAATTCCTAATTGGACCTCATCTTATCATTATCTTCCTATCTTATTGGTTCCTCTCTAAAAAATATATGGTCACCCTTATTTCTCCTTAAACTTCATCTTCTCACCCTCTATCATATGCTTGTTTCTACATATTATGGTGCTGGTTGTACCTAATGTTGGCATGCTACCATAGTTTTAACCTACATAGGAAATTTTTCTAAATGTACTCCTCCAATTAGTACTCTCCCAAATTTTCTTGTGATGGTAGTAGAGTATCCACCTCATTCACAAGCTCTACTAAAATAACCTAATATAGTATAGATACCAAATATATCATTGTTAGTGTGTCTACCACTCATAGAAAGTCTCTCAATGGTGGCATACCTATCTAACTAGAATCCATGATGGTTTGCATTGTCCCAATCTCTAACCCTCACTTGTAAGGGGTCATGTGCTCATACACCCATCCTAGGATGAGTGTATAGTGGATGATAAACATAGCCATAAATCTCATGATCTGATATTTATCCATGTAAGCATATGTTAACAACTCTTATATCCATGAAAATTTGCATCTTATCTCCTCAATAGTCCTAAAAATAGGTGCCCATATATATAAAAGGAAATATGCCCCATATCCCACCAGATGGGAGGAAAGGATCCTTATTTAATATCATTTCAAAGGGTCAGGATAGTTACCCACTCCACCCTCACTATTCTTACCCCATACTTAAAACCTATTTTATGTGCATCAGCATCACCAAAGTATTACACCCAATTAACAACCTTACCTCTATCACAATCCTCTATCAAGACCACAACCCTACATTTAGCTAACAAGCCTATTATCCTAACTACAACCTTAAATGTAATAGTCCACTCTCAGGGGACTTGTGGGAAATTTAAACCATTTTACATGACATGTCCTAGTTGGTGAATAGGCTGTAAAGGAATCTAATCGATGGGACAACAATCCCTATTATATATAGTATGGACAAATCATTGGTCAATAATTTATCTATGATATAAGCCAATCACTCTTCATCACTCTACTCCATCAAATGTAGTCCCACCTTTAAAACATAGTTTAAAATATCCCTAAATAGTCTAAGTTAATCTTGAAAATTCATCCAAAAAGAAGTAATTACTAGGGTCTGGTCCTGCCTAAGTCAAACCCCTAATTTTAGAAAAGTTATAAATCAATAACCACTATAGTCCAACATGTAATATAGAATAAAAATATAGATATTGACCTAAATATATTTATATTTATCAATTTGAAAAGAAGAAACTAGTATATTATATATTCCCTTTCACAGTTTTAATCCTCTAATTTTGGTTTTCGTACAAGGCTATTTCTCTAACACTTTAATAGATTGCTTATCAATTTAGATTTAAGTGTATTTTCATGTGCATGCTTGTCTTTTTCTTTCCTATAATTTGTCATTACATTCATGTACTTATATAGAAAAAAATTATATATAAGTGCTTCTATTGATCATTTTGGTTTCCATATATAAGATTTGATGTAATTTATATAAAACTAAGTGAGACTTTGTTTACATGAATAGTTGATGGCTTGTACTAACTATTGGGTGAATATTTTGCCAGCCGGCTAACTGATGACCAAAATAGTTCCTATCACCATAACATAGGGAGATGGGTCATCCTGGTGTGCAGCTTTACTACATCAACAGGAGACAAATCTCTCCTCTCATCAAGGGGAGGTTCCCTATTAAATATGCAGAGCTATATACAACATAAATAAGAAAAAAGTAAGACACAGGGGTGGGAAAAACCATCCATCTCTTTTCTTTCAGAGATGATACACACAAACACAAGAGAAAATCTTAGCTATAAACACTGAAGGCACTTCTCTTCTTTTAGAAGTGTCCTTACAGGAAATAACAGGAGTTTCTTTCAGGTAGTGAAATAACTAGTGATCTAAATAATGTAGGAACAACATGATGAAACAGAGCTCAAAGTCTCTACCTTAACTACCCAAAGAGTATACCAAAAAAGGATAATGGGGGCAAAAAGTCACCCCAGAATCCTCAACAAAAAAAGGAAAGAAAAACACAGACTAAAATCAATTGTGAAAGCACAAAGTCTTCTCACAGTTGGTTTCAGGACACTTTTTTGTTACCATCACTAATTCTACTTACCAATTTAAATGAATAAGGACCTTCAGAAGATAGACGTAAGAATGTTCTTCTAAAATTACACAAGTCAGAACAACACAAAGTCTGTGGAAAACTTGCTTTCTCATTCAGATAAAAATGAAAATGAAATTACAACCTGAGCTCCAAATCTCAATCTTCTTCTTTCAAAATGGGCAGAGTTCACTCTTGTAAAAAATAAAAGTCTCCTTTGTCACAAAAGAGAGATTACAATATATAGTGCTACAAGAAAGACTTGGGCACTTGTTTTCCATAGAATAGCCCATGCTGTGCATTCAATGCCTTGAATGCATTTCTAGGTTTGTCAAAGGACTGCATTGAAAACAAGGCAACTGTCTTAACTATGGCATGTCATTTCATCCCATATGTCTTCTCCTGAGTTTGGATCATCTGTTTTATCCCCTCTAATGTCTACACAGCTGTCTATTTGTCTTTACTTCATGGAAGGAAAAAATAGGCTGCGTCCTTAAATTGCAAGCCAAAATACTTGCTTAGTGGACTATTCCACCTACTGAAACTACTTTTGCACATAAATTTCAGGCTTTTTCTATCTTTCTTCTTTTGTCTTTTCTAGCTTTGTCTCTTCTTGCTATGATTTGAGCTATCAGACTATCTTTTTAGCTAGTCACTTGGTTCTTCCTTCAAGTTCCACATTTTATTTGGATTTCAATAGCTATTCCTTTACCTTAAATTTGACATCTACGAGGATGTCATTGGTTGACTGTTTCAATGGTTCAATCAGCCTTCTCAGCTCCTTGGTTCAATCATTTTATTGGTTCAATTGCTTTCCTACTCCTTGGTTGAACCATCACTTTCATTTGAACTTGCCTTTAGAATCGTCCATGTTGCTTGTCTCTTTGCTTGAGGCCACCTTTAAACTTTTGAACCATGTTGAACCATTGAATTTTGAAATCTTTCGGTTCAAAGTTCAATCGGTTCATTGGTTTATTCTATGCCTCACTCAAAAACTACTTCCTTTATAATTCTAAGCTTTGGTTGAACCTTTGAACCTATCGATTGAACCAATTTTGGTTCAACGGATCAATGGTTTAATAGGCTCATCCTTCGTTATTTGGCTAAGTCCTTTTGATATTTTGCACCAAGCACGTTGAACCAACTTAGTCATTGAACCCTTTGAACCTTTGAACCAAAGTGGTTCAAAGTTAAATGGTTTAATGCCTTTGTCCTTGATCATTTGCCGATTGAACTCTTTTGATTGAATCGAGGCACTGAACCAATCCTAGAAATGACTGAGTGTTAGAAGCTTGTTCTTTTGACTGAACTCGCCTGCAGAAGCTTTTTTTAACCTATTGAACCTATGAATCCCCTCACAAAAAAAGCTTTAAAATGAGGAATTTGAAAGCTCAGAACAAAATTTTAGAAGGAAAGAGAGAAATTTTGGTCTAATGAACCAAAATAGTTCATAGGTTGTCCCAAAAATGTCACTCATTTTTTAGGGACAACAGCTAGCTCCACTTGGGGAACTACCTTCAATTGGAAACTTGAAACATAGCTGAGAGGAGTAGAAACTAGAATCTCTGGTGCCTTGAAGTGTGCCGTTAGGCTATGGAGTTGCGCTACCCAAGAAGAAAGGCTCCAAAAATGAAAATGAAACAAACAAAAATGAAGCAAAAGACTATACAAATATACATATGTACAGATGATCTTATCTGATACTTCAAAAATTGAAGTACCTTAGATGCTGCCCCCTGAGAGGTAGTGAAGATGGTGCTCTATCCTGATAAACTAGCAAGAAGCCATTTTCTCCCCAGAATCGGTGATGGGTGAATGGAACTCTCCACCAGGAAACCAATTTTCTATGTCCTCCATTTGGTTTTCTCCTCTTGCCCCACAGCAAGACTTGACTTTTAATCTGAAAACCATGAATCTTTGCTCTCTTGGCAAAAAATTCCTTTTCTTGATTTTGATGTGCAACAGCATGGTCCATTACCATAATTGGTTGCTCTTCTGGTTTAGTCCAACACATGATTTGATTGTTCCCATTCAACACCTACCAATGATTAGCTCTATCAGGCATACTTGGTGTTGTTTTGTCTAAACCAATTCCTAGATCGTCACCTATAGGATTTTCATCTACTAAAACATGAATGTCTTTAGTAGACAAAAAATAGTTACCCCTGCCTAAAGACTCAAATAGAATTTGAGTTTTAGGCCTTGATGTCTGAGTAACGACATATTTTGCCTCCTTCTGAGGGAGCAACCTCTGCATTATGCCTTTCACAGGGATTCTTGCCTGAGACAAGTCCATGCTTAATTCCCCTCCAACATCCTTGCAAAAGTTTCACCCAAGAAGGATGCCATATGATGCTGAGATGTCAGCCACTAGGACAGTCATCTTGATTCACTTGTCTAGAAAGGTAGCAAATGCAAATTGGGCATCTTTAATTTTTCCTAGCAGTGGCACTTGCTTGTTCTCCATGAAGAAGCATCTACCAAAAGTTTTGGTCAATGTGAGATCAAGGGATTCGGCCACTTTAGCAGGAATGACATTGTCTGAAGCTCCAAAATCAATGATGCAATTATTTAGCTGATGTCCATTTCTCAGCAATGAGACATAAAAAGGTTCAATCCTACCAGGAGTAGCAGGGGGAGCGGTGACAAGGTTGTTCTTGGTGGGTGCATTCCTGGCAGCATCATGCATCATTTTGGGAATTGCTCGCTCAATAGGGATTTTCTAATTTTTAAAACATTAAACTAGTCTATCTAATTGCTCAGGATGGGACTACAGAAACTCAAATTTAGACATTTGAATTTTGGTTCTCTTTACATGGTTAATGATATCAAATGCCTAGAATGATCTAGGAGCATAGGATGGGAGTTCATCCTTTTGATTTTTGAAAGGGGGAGGACTAGACTGTGAATTTGAAGTAGAAGGCATAGGGGCATTTGCGGTATTTACCTTTTTTGAAATCACCAAGTCCTTTGGCTGGAAAGGAAGAGTGGATCCCCGCTTAGCAATTGAAATGCTGGTTGAGGTTGTTCCTCTACTTTCTCCTTATTAGCTTGTTGAGCTGATTGATTCCTAAACTAGGTGAATATAGCATATGACCCTTTAGCTGCATTGCCTTTACTTTGGGTTCATCTTGATAGTTTAGGAAACCAATATGGGAGTCGCCAGCTAATGCTTCTTCTTCCTCAATGAAGAGATTAGCATCATCTTTAAGATTTAACTCAGGCTGGAATGAGAAATTTGCTTCAGCTTCAAGATATCTGACTGCTGAGTTGTTTGTAGGTGCTTCAAGGGTGAGGTTCCTCTATGGAGGTGGAAAGCAATTTTTCTATCCTTGATTCCTAGCAACATTGCCTTGGTACACCTAATTTTGAAATGTCCTCTTGGGCATATCTCTGTATGCAAGAGTAGATGCCATTCCTTGCACCATTTGCTTTTTAAGAGCTAGCATTTCATTTGCTAGCTTTTGTACGATTGGGTCAGTGGTGACTACAGGTGAATACTCAAAAGATGAAGAGGATTTACCTTTATTAGGGTCTCTCCTTATCTTTCCTGCCAAGATAAGGTCATATTCTACCTTAGTAGCCAAGTCCTGAGCAATAGTAAGGTCTATGTGTCTTTTCCATCTTAGTAAGAAACCTACTTCAGGCAATTGAGAATTGATGAAGAAGCATTTGAGGTTCTGAGGCATCAGTTGGGCGACCATGGGAATTCTCTACCTCAGTTTGTCAAACTTGGAAATAAAATCCCTCATAGGCTCATGATGCTCTTTCTTCATTTGAGTGAGTTGGGCTAGTAAGGAATGTGCATCTTTTGTAGGCTTGAACTTAGCTTCAAATTTGTATTTCAGAGTGTCTCAATTAGTCATTGATCTAGCCTGCAGGTGGTAGAACTAGTCTACAGTAGTGCCTTGTAGTGTCTCCATAAACAGCTTGACCGCTATGTCTTTGAATTCCATCTGTATAACACCACAGGCTATGCAAAAAGCTGTAATGTGTTCATTAGGATGAACCTTCCCATCACCAAAGAATTTGGGGAAATTATTCCTTGAATTATGTGGAAGCTCATGCAGAGGTGGAGTCAAAATTAGGGGATCGAAAGAATTACCCCAAGGGCCTTGAGCCATGATTTGATTATGCAAAAGTGGGATCACTAATCCAGGTGGAGCTTGGATAGGTAAAGCTCGGCCAGCAGTAGAAAAGAAGCTCTGCTTTGTGTTGGTGGCTTGGTAGGGCTAGGAGGAGACTCCTAGTTCATCTAAGGTGAGGTTTTGGAGGAAACAACTTGAAATTACTCTACTACACCAACTCAAAAGTAGGGTCAATAACACCTTGGGAATTCTAGTCTCTGGTATAATGTGGAGTTGCCAGATTGTAGAACAAAAAATGGAAAAGAGTAGGATATGCTTCAGTTTGAAGTTTGAGACTTCGTGCGCTCTTCCCCAACAAACTTGCTAAAAACTGTTGGGTGAATATTTTGTCAGCTAGCTAACTGGTGACCAAAATAGTTCCTATCACCACAACATAGGGAGATGGGTCATCCTGGTGTGCAACTTTACTACATCAATCAGAGACAAATCTCTCCTCTCATCAAGGGGAGGTTCCCTATTAAATATGTAGAGCTATATACAACATAAATAAGAAGAAAGTAAGACACAGGGGTGGGATAAACCATCCATCTCTCTTCTTTCATAGATGATGCACACAGACAAAGGAGAAAATCTTGGATATAAATGTTGAAGGCACTTCTCTTTTCTCAGAAGTGTCCTTATAGGAAATAACAAGAGTTTCTTTCAGGTAGTGAAATAACTAATGATCTAAAAAATGTAGGAATAGCAGGATGAAATAGAGTTCAAAGTCTCCACCTCAATTACCCAAAGAGTATATCACAAAGGATAATGGGGGCACAAAGTTGCCCCAAAATCCTCAACACAAAAAGAAAAGAAAAACATAGACTGAAATCAATTGTGAAAGCATAAAGTCTTCTCACAGTTGGTTTCAAGACACTTCTTTGTTACCTTCACTAATTTTTCTTACCAATTTAAATGAATAAGGACCTTCAGAAGACATACATAAGAATGTTCTTCTAAAATGACACAAGTCAGAGTATCACAAAGTCTATGGAAAACCTGCTTTCTTATTTCGATAAAAATAAAAATGAAATTCCAACCTAAGCTCAAAGTCTCAGTCTTCTTTCAAAATGGGGCAGAGTTTCACTCTTGTAAAAAATAAAAGTCTCCTTTGTAAGAAATGAGAGATTACAATATATAGCACTCCAAGAAAGACTTGGGCACTTGTTTTCCATAAAATGGCCCATGATGTGCATTCAATGCCTTAAATGCATTTCTAGGTTTGTCAAAGGACTGCATTAAAAATAAGGCAGTTGTCTTAACTATGGCATGTCATTTCATCCCATATGTCTTCTCCCGAGTCTGGATCATCTAGTCTATCCCCTCTGATGTCTGTGCAACTATCCATTTGTCTTTACTTCATGGAAGAAAAAAATAGGCCGCATCCTTAAATTTCAAGCCAAAATACCTACTTAGTGGACTATTCCACCTACTGAAATTACTTATGCGTAGACATTTTGGGCTTTTCCCTCTTTCTACTTTTGTCTTTTCCAGCTTTATCGCTTCCTACTACGATTTGAGCTATCAGGATATCTTTTCAACCAGTCGCTTGGTTCTTCCTTCAAGTTCTGTGCTTTATTTGAATTACAATGCATATTCCCTTACCTTAAATTTGACGTCTTTGGGGACGTCATTGGTTTACTATTTCAATGGTTCAGGTGGCCTTCTTAGCTCCTTGGTTCAATCACTTTATTGGTTTAATCACTTTATTGGTTCAATCACTTTCCTACTTCTTGGTTGAACCATCACTTTCATTTGAACTTGCCTTTGGAATTGTCCATGTTGCTTCTCTCTTTGCTTGAGGCTGCCTTTAAACTTTTGAACCATGTTGAACCATTGAAATTTGAACTCTTTTAATTCAAAGTTTAATCAATTCATTGGTTTATTCTGTGTCTCTCTCAAACACTACTTCCTTTATCTTTTTAAGCTTTGGTTAAACCTTTGAACCTACCGATTGAACCGACTTTGGTTCAACGGTTCAATGGTTCAATAGGCTCATCCTTCGTTATTTGGCTATGTCCTTTTGAACTTTTACACCAAGCACATTGAACCAACTTGGTCATTGAACCCTTTGAACCTTTGAACCAAAGTGGTTTAAAGTTCAATGGTTCAATGCCTTTGTCCTTGATCATTTGCCGATTGAACTCTTTTGATTGAATTGAGGCACTGAACCAATCCTAGAAATGACTAAGTGTTAGAAGCTTGTTCTTTTGACTGAACTCGCCTGCAGAAGCTTTTTTTTGAACCTATTAAACCTGTGAATCCCCTCATAGAAAAAGCTTAAAAATGAGGAATTTGAAAGCTCAGAACAAATTTTGAGAAGGGAAGAGAGAAATTTTGGTCCGATGAACCAAAATAGTTCATAGGTTGTCCCAAAAATGTCACTCATTTTTTGGTGACAACACTAGCAATCCTTACTCTATGGAAAATAAGATAGACATAGGCATTGCTTCTTTAATGTTATCTGAACGGGCACTGACAGAAGTATATATTAATTATTTTAATTTTGAATCATAAAAGTATAATTATTTTAATAATTTTAGTACATGTACTTGGGGAAAATATAACTTATGTAAATATATTGTGTATGCATTGGTATCCTATGATAGCTAATATTCCTATTTAGATGGAGATTAGGGAAATTATCATTTTATTCCTGTATTTGAGATGCTTATTTAGATATCTAAGCTTTCCATTGACTTGATTGAGCGTGAAAAATAGATTGAGGAGGATTACAAGCTTGCAGTAAGTGCACATCTTTGAATGATTTTTTATTGTAGTTTAAAATTAATCTCTTAATAATTGTTTGAATGTATTTTATGCTAATTTCATAATAATAATTATATTTGAATAGGATTATCTGTAAGCTCTATAAAAATATAAGGCATTAGAGGGGTCTCCATCTACTAGTAGGGCATACTGGGGAGAGTCTTCTTCGAGGAAGGCAATGAGAGGGAGGCTATTTGATGAATATGATATCTTACACATGAGATGTACTTCTTTGTATGCATATATAGAAATTGATGCATTTTTGGCATTAGATATACACATATGACATTCAATCAACATTAGATACTATGTTGGCAAATGTAATTTTTGTGTGCCTATCATGGCAATCTATGTATTATTGACATTGGACATGTATGTGCCTATATTGTATGCCTATCATGGAAGTCTATCTAATTTATATTTATTTTCTATTTCATTGTGTGTTATTGTAAATTTTTATTTTGATCTTATAAATTATTATCTATTAGATCTCGTATTTAATGTTGTATTTGCACAAATGAGGATTAAAAAATTATTCTTTTCAACGTTATATATCTCAGATCTTACAGATTTTTTTAAATTAAAGATTTTATTTAATTGTGTGTATTGGAAATGAATAATGAAATTCTTATAACTTAGGATTAATTTTCAAACTTATCAAAATTATCAAAGTTGTCAATAGGTCAATTTCTCATTAATTTTCTAGGTCTCTAGTTTAAGTTTTCAAAATTGTCAATGTTCAAGTTGTGATTACAAAACTCTAGTTCTGATATTTCTTGAGTGAAAAATGACACAACCAAAAATTTAAAGGGGGAGGATAATATTTAGGACTAGGTTCTTTGTCTCCCATCAGGGCTGATCATTAAACCCACCACCCATTTTGGCCTAAAGAACACCCTTCCCAATACAAGAAAGATGTAATTTTTTATCCTAAGCTCAAACATGCATAAAATTAAAAATGTAAGTAACTTATATGAACCATAAAATCACTCACATACCTCCTTAATCCCTCTAATCTCACCCTAGATCACTTAGGTCTAATATTTGAGATCAATCTATTAGATAAGTTGCAGTGATGGGTCCAAAAATGCAAGCTTTTGTTTGTGAACAAGCAACTTCTCGAGATCTAACTGAAATTTATACCTATGGGACCTACACATATGAATATATGAATTTGAACATGTCTAGATAATAAAATTACATGTTATCACACTGCCATGACATTTAATCCACCGAGAAGTACATTTTCACTACCGTTCCAAATAGTGGAACCACTGATAACAAATGTTGTCAAAGTTTAAGTTATGGTTGTAGAACTCTAGTTCCAATACTTCCTAAGTGAAAACAAAAACAACTAGAACATATGATGGGGTATATAACATCTAGGACTAGGGTTTTATCCTCCCATTAGGCCTAATTGATAAAACCACCAGCTATTCCAGCCTCAAGAACACCCTTTTGAATACAAGAAAAATGTAATTTTTTAGCCTAAGTTCAAACACGTACAAAAATAAAATTATACGTAATTTTTGTGAGCCAACAGAAACATCCTTAATCCCTATAATCACATGATAGAGCACTTGGGTGGAATATTTGAAGTTAATCTTTTAGACAAGTTATAGTGATGGGTCTAAAAATGCAAGTTTTCATCAGTGAATAAGCAACTTCTCGAGCTCCAATTGGAATTGGACCTCCACCTATAAATATATAATTTTTATCACATACAAATAGGTAAATTACATGTTATCTCACCACCATGATGTTCAAATCCACTTGAAAGTTCATTTTTACTACCGTTCTAGAGAGTGGAAACACTAACAACAAATGTTTTCAAACTTCAAGTTGTGGTTACATAAATATGGTTATGATGCTTCCTTAGTAAAAAATGACACTACCAACACATCTAAGGGATGGATAAAATTTAGTATCAGGTTACTGGCCTCACTTTAATCTTGATTGACAAATGCATCAACCCATTCTGGTGTCAAGAACAACTTTCCCAATACAAGAAAAATGCAATTTTTATCCTAAGTTCAAACATGCATAAAACAAAAATTGTAAGTCATTTCCATGAACCATAAAATACATAACATACCTAATTTATCCCTATAATAATTGGGTGGATTTTATTTGTTAATCTATTAGACAAGTTGTAGTGATGGGTCCAAAAATGAATGTTTTTGCCAATGAACAAGCAACTTCTCGAGCTCCAACTGGTGTTTCTAGCTATAAGACATATACCTATGAATATATCACTTTGATTATGTCTAGATAGGCAAATTAAATTTTAATCAAACTTCCATGATGTTTAAATCCACTTGAAATTACATTTTCACTAACATTCTAGAGAGCGGAAGCACTGACAATAAATGTTGTCAAAGTTCAAGTTGTGGTTGTAGAACTCTAATTCTAATACTTCCTGAGTGAAAACTAACATTTAAAACACATTTATAGGGTTGGATAACATATAGGAATAGGTTCTTGGCATCCCATCAGGCCCAGTTGATAAACCCACCACCCATTTTAGTCTCAAAAACATTATTCCCAATACAAGAAAAATGGAATTTTTAAGCCTAAGTTCAAACATGCATAAAATGAAAAGTGTAAGTCATTTTCATGAAAATTAAAATACATAATTTACCTAATTAAGCCCTATAACCTCACCCCATAACTCTTGGGTGGAAGTTTTGAGATCAATCCATTAGACAAGTTATATTGATGGGTTCAAAAATGCAAGTTTTTGTCATTAAACAAGCAATTTCTCAAGCTCCAATTGGCATTTCTATCCTTGGCACCTCCACCTATGAATATATATCTATGATCATGTATAGATAGAAAAATGACATTTTATCACACCACCATTATGTTTGAATCACCTGGAAGTGCATTTTCACTAATGTTTGTGATTCTTCCTGAGTGAAAACTGATATCACCAACACGTTCAGGGGGATAACATCTAGGAATAAGTTATTATCTTCCTCTCACGCTTGATAAACAAATCCACCACCCATTATGGCCTTAATGACATCCTTCACAATATAAGAAAAATGTAATTTTAAGCATAAGTTCAAATACCCACAAAACCTAAGCTTCTCTTAGCTTCGAGCATATAGAATTCTTTATTGATAGTGCCAACCATGTGAAGATAGAAGCTTATCTATCACTAATAACATATAAAAAATTGTTAGTAAGAAAATAAAAATGATATTTATAAATGTACTACATAGAAAATAAAAGAATATTTTGTAAAATTGATTATGTCTACATTTAAAAAGTCAACATACCTTTGTATTTCAATCTAATGAACCACTGAGATATTCTCTAACCTTAATAGTATCAAGACAAAAATTCATGATGTAACTCTCAAACATTTCATAGTTTCTTGTTTAATGGCCTTCCATGATATTTTTGTAATTGAATATTCATTTCAAGAATCAAATTTGAATAGTGCAGTATCTTCCTATGCATTTCAAACTCTTCATACAGCCATTGATCTAAATTTTTTATAGGATATCATAAAAACCAAGTTCTAGTGACTATCATTAACCCATTAGGATAGTCAATGTTTTTTCCAACTATAACTAAGGAAGTTAATTTTGTATTTCTCTTTACACACTAGTACAAGTAGTAATCAGTGCCCTCTATATTATCCTCATCTGTAATAACTATAAAAACATGCCCTGCGCATCACAAAAAATCATTTTTAGAAAGAATTTAAAGATATATAAATAATGAGAATAAATTTTACATAATGAAAAATATTCTACCTAGCTGAACTAGATCAGATATATGGTCAAAGTCATTTGATGATGTAATATCTATAAGTTATAATGTTGTTTGAACCTAATATGTATTGATTAGAATTAGAGGTTTGAAACTCCAATCATCCACCCACTCTTATGAATCACACTCATTTTAAACAGAATACATGTATGTATAATATAAACATGATGAGTGTCTCATATAAATAGTTTAAGAACTTGCATTTGAGCTATGAAATGAGTGGAGATCACTTAAACTCATTAGAGTCATACAATCCTCATACTTTGCCAAGTCTTCTTCCTCCATTAACCAAAAATATCTATAAATAGTATAACAGCACCATGACACATGTTCTCAATACACCATTCAACCATAATTTTTGCATTTA
The DNA here is from genome assembly GCA_037957365.1 of Torreya grandis. Lineage (NCBI taxonomy): Eukaryota > Viridiplantae > Streptophyta > Pinopsida > Cupressales > Taxaceae > Torreya > Torreya grandis. The sequence goes on along the minus strand of JARHVA010004371.1, from coordinate 1,406,355 downwards.
TCAAATGAACACCCTCTTTAAATTTCAACTACTCCATTGAAATAGCTCTTTTTACACATGTTCTAGCACTGTCACACTCCCCTTTTCCATGGCCAACCTTGATGAAACTCCAAATCTATTCTACATTTGTGGTAATGTGCATCTTGATCAACCAATAAAACATCTATGTATTTTTGAATTATGATGTGCAATTGCCTGACCAAATGTAATGGTGATTGAAAGTAATGTTCCTCTGACTTAACTATTCATAGAACTTTTGAAAACAGCCTTGTACATACTATGAACAATGTGATATGGCATCACTGATATAGAAATGGTACTCATTTAATATTTTATATTGTTTATTTGTACTATCATGTGCATGCGTGAATGTTATATGCATGAATATGAAAGCTTTTGATGAGTTTTAATATTGTGATTAAAATTCCATTTGGGGTTTAAATATGTAATTCTCTACAAAATCAACTATTAAAATAGTGGAACCAAGTGGGAATGTATCCTTACATATGTTGAAATTTTCATCGAACCATATAACCTTGTGTGTGTTCCTTGCATAGTCATAAATAAATATTCTCCCTAAATTTGACCAAAAATTCCAAAACATTAATCTTTTTTGTAACAAGCTCACACATTTTAGATTTTTTACCATCTTTTAATTGATAAGTCATTGATTTATATTTTCTTAAACAAATTTATTTATTTCCAATTGCACTTGTAATCTCCTCATGGATGCATTTTTTAAATATGGCAATCCACCATAAATGCTGTAATTTGCATTTAAACATTATTTATTGTAAAATAATTGCCCATCCAGTCTTTTTCAAAAGATAGAATAAATTCCATAGATGATTTTGGTGGAAATTCAATGCCACACTCTTGAAAAATGTTAATATGCAAAGTATAACAAATATGGAGAAAAACATCATAGTGATTTGAAAATTTAATATGTTTTCTACAATAACAAGTGGTGCGTGTGTGATTTATTCTAACATAAAAAGGTTTTCTCATCTAAAAATATATTTCACAAATAGAAATATGTGGATGTTTTTCCAAAAATTTGTAGTAAAATTATGTTTGATTCATATCTAATAAATGTTTTGAATACATTTCACAATTATGAGAACCAACTCTTATTTTCACAACATCTCTTGCATTGGGGAAACTCTTGTATTGTCTTTATAGAACTGAGGAAGTAACTTTTTGAGAGTATTGGCTATAGCCTTGTCCTTTTGTGAAAGTATACTAGATAATTCCTAGAGCTCATTGGTATTAGGTTCATTAAGTCTTTCATATCTTGCAATTTCTTTCATTAATGTTTTTATGTTTATATCAAGTTTTTGGCTTGTTTATGAAATCATTTATTTTTTCACCATTTCAACACTTACTGCATAAGTTGTCACTATATGTCTGATAGCATTACAATCTTTGTTGCATGATCTTAGGCCAACAATATGATATGAATCATATAGATTTTCAATAATTTAATCATTTTCATCATCCATGTAAGATGTTGTTAGTCCTTATGTGTATATTATAGGTCTCATCTTGATCAATTTTATCACTGAAATAAATAAATGATATCTTTAACTATCATATTCTAAATTATGAAAGAAAGTTTCCCAAATTTGTTGAGATAGTATTTTTGAATGGAAATTAGACATTTTTTATGCATTGGTTTTAAAATATTTTCATCGACTTCAATTAAGTACTTATATTTTATATGCACAATTCTTGAAGGTGTTGGTAATGGTGGAATTTGTTGAGAGGGTGTTTCAAAATCGTTATTACTTTCATTGTTTAGAGGTGGTATGACATTGAATGCATCATTGTTAATTTATTCATTATATGTTTCCATGAAATTTTATTGATGGTTAATTTCATCATTATTTGTTTCCATCAAATTTTATTTATTCATGAGGGGTGAAGCATCATACATAGACTCATCATCAACAAAATAAAAAACATGGAACTTTGAATGTGAACTTCCAATATTAACTAATTTAATATTTTCAATTTTATTATTATTCATTTAATTATGGTAAATTTTATTATTATTCGTTTCCTTATGGTCAATTTCAAAATTATTCAATTGATAATAATCAATTTCATTATTGCCTAATTCATTATCTATGGTATTTGGTTCATCAAGATTTGGGTTTGTACCATGTTTACCATGAACTTTTTGCATTAGTATATTGTGTTTTTATTTGAAATATTCTAATTCCTCTACTATTTTATTCTTCAACAATTTCCTCTTCCTCTTTGAACATGATCTCGAACCCATCAAAAGGGATAGTTGATAACTTTTCAAAAGTGGGGTCAAGTACATAGGTACATAGATCTTGAAAAAGTACATAGAGAATGTTTGGGGGGATAGAAGTCTTGATTTGGGATAAAAATAGTTATTGATAAGTGAGATTATCACTAAAATAATAATAATAATGTAGTCACGTTATGTTTTATAAAAGGTCCTAGCCCATCCAACCCATCGATAAGTCCATATTGATAATAACATGATCACATTATTTTTGATATAAGCTTTGGGGTTATCAATTGGCAATATGAACTAAGTGTTGCCTATGTTAAGAATAATGTGATCACATTATACTTAATATAGATAAATGATTATGGATTAGGCATTAAGACATTAGTGCATAGGTTTTATAGATTAGGGATTACAATTTATGTTTTAGGGATTAAAATTATGGTCTAAAGTGAAGGTGCATGGCTATTGAGACATTTCCCATATAATGGCTTGGATTTTTGGATACTCATGTCTATCCCCACATTAAATCCCATAGTTTTAAATTGACATTGTGAAGGAAGGGAAATGTTTCCCCATAAATTGAAATGATGTGTGAATTAAATAAAATAAGTAACATGTTTTTATGACATACATGGCACAAAAATGTTTTTGGGCACATTTTTTAAAGTGCATTAAATGCCATATCACTTACAGTTTCAAATTTTTAAGTTTTTGGCCAATATGTTTCCTAAAATGAATTAAATGCCATGGTATTACTTCTTAAGTAATTTTTTTCTTCTCTTAATACTTGGAGAAAGAATCTCTAAGCACATCGAAGCCCCAAAAAATAATAATAAGTCATTAATAATAAAATGTTGTTTTGGGTTGTGATTATACCTTGGATGTCATCATGTAGATTGAATGAATTAGTCAAATAGGGCAATCAATCATGTGATTTAGGCCTAACTAAGCCCTGTGAACTTAATTCTTAGTCTAGAAATGATGTTACTTGGGTCAAAATAATTGGTTCAAGGTTTAAAGAGTTCATATTTATGGTTTAGAGTTTAGGAATAAATAAAATTAAGGATTAGGGATTAGGGTATAGGTTTTAGGCTATATTTATACAATCATGTAGGCAACTTAGGAAAATTTGGGAACCTTGAACCTATATCTGTGATTATAGAATGTGAATTTGGGATCAATTATCCCCCACATCATCATAAATTGAGCCTATGAAGTCAATTGTGGTAATGAGTGATGTAATTTTAACCAAGTTCATTCATATAAACCTAATTCTTACTATATATATATAAAGGATGTTAATTGGGCTAATTTTTTTATTTAGGGTCTATAATTTAAAGGGTTTTGGGTTTAGGGCTTATGTTTTAGGGTTTAATGTAAATGGTACAAGGTTTATGATTAAATTTAAATGGTACAAGGTAATTTAGGGTTTAAGATATCAGATATAGTGTCCAATCACTAAGGTAATAAAAGAACAGTTAAGCTACTTTTGACACCTATTTATGACTTGATTACCTTCATGTTTTCATTTCTAGTAAAAGTAGGCTCAATTATGTCATGTACATATTACATACATATTATACAATTGATTGAGCCATAAATTTGGTTTTAGGGCTCAATTTTGCTTAGATCATGTAGGGAATTATAGAAATTAACTAATTGGACCAATTCATGATAGAAGATCGATCTTTTGATTTTACCCCAAATCATATCTTGCTATTGAAGGGGATCAAATTGGCCTTCTCAATTAAAATAATCAACTAGATCTCCTCCTCTTTGGATAATTAGGCTAAAGGGGCTCAAAATAGACCTAATTTAATGAACAAATGCACAGCTAGATTAGTACTCAAAAGGCTTTAGCAATATGTTTAAAAAGAGCATTTTATGAAATCTCATGATAAAATCAATTATATCATAAGGCATGTATGTTTGTGGCATGTAGTGGGCATTAGGGAACATGGTTTACAATTTATGTTTTAGGGATCATTAGGGATTAGAGAATAGGGTTTAGATTTAAGAAGGTATGTCTATTAATGTCTAATCACTACACATGCCATGTGTTTAAACCATATTATTACTAAAAAATATGTTAATTAGGATTAAATTGAAGTTGGTAAATACCTAGAAAGTAAATGGTTTACAATTTAGGGTATAATGTTTAGGGTTTATGGTTTATGGCTTCTACGTTGTAATGTATATACATGATTTATGGTAAATAGGATCAATCACAAACATAATTAAGGATAATTTGAATCACTTGGACCCATTTATGACTATAGAATGTGTTTTTGGGTTGTCATTTATACCATGGATGCCATCATGCAGGTTAAGTGAATTAGTCAAGTGGGTAATCAATGATGTGATTTAGGCCAAATTGAGCCTTGTGAACTTAATTCTTAGTCTAAATGATGTTAATTTGGGCTAAAATGATTGGTTCAAGGTTTAAAGAGTTTATATTTATAGTAAATAGTGTTTAGGGATTAGGGATTAGAATATAGGTTTTAGGGTATATACACAATTGGTGCAAATTTAAGCTCCTTGAATGTAGATTTGTGAGAAAATAATTTGAATTTGGAATCAATTATTCCCCACATTATCATAGATTGAGCCTACAAAGTCAATTGTGGTAATAATTAGTGTAATTTTAACCAAGTTCATCCTTATCAACCTATTTCTTACTATATATAAAAGATGTTAATTGGGGCTAAATTGATCCTAGGGGCCTGCTGAGCCTCAATGTAAGGAATATCATCCATATGGTATCAATTGGGGATCCAAGTTCTCACCATATCAAAAAAATAAGTATTTTTTCAATTTGATATGCAATTCGATCCAAAGGAGTCATGTGGAAGGAATTACATTCATATATAATGGAAATTGGGGCTTACTTGGCCCTCACTGCATACCATATTAAATGAATCAAGTATTCAGTTCTAGATGATACATAATTGGAGCTAATCAAGGCTTCCCCAAGGAATTGTGTCAACAGAATTTTAATTAGGGCCCTAATTATACACCTTATTCAAATAATTAAGTGTTATCATGAATATAATATGAAATCATGACCAATTGAACGCTATATAAGGAATTACATCCATATTTAATAACAATCAAGATTATAATTATGTACCAAATTAAATTGAAAGAATATTTGGTTCAATATGATCTCTATGAAATTTAGTCCAAGCAAGCCGTATGTAATAAATTTCATCCTTCTAATGTAAATAGAGGGTTTTTTTGGTCCCAAATACATAACATATTGAATCAACCAAGTATTTATTTTGATTTAATATGCAATTATGGATAACAAAGTCTCGTGTAAGTAACTAAATACATATAATGTCAATTACAACTTTGTTGGCCCCGATTGTAAACTATATCAAGCTAATTATTGTCCCCCAAAAATATCACTCATTTTTGGGACAACGTTTGAACTATTTTGGTCCTAAAAAACAAAATTATCTCTTTCCTTTCCAAAATTTGTCTTGAGCATTCAAATTCCTCATTTTTTAAGCTTTCCAAAAATCTACGGACTCTACAGGCTTAAATCTATGGACTCTGCAAATAGGCTCATTTTTATAAGTTCAATGGGCTTCACGGCTTATGTAGGTGGGTTAAATCAAAAGAATCGGTTTCTAACAATTGGTAATTTTTATAATTGGTTCATTGCCTTGGTCCAAATAGAAATCTCCATCGACAAGCATCAGCAGTAGGTTCAACATTTGGTTTGTCCTTTGGTTCAACATCAAATGGTTCAAAGGCGGGTTCAATGTTTGGTTCAATGCTTAGTTCATCGACTTGGTTCATTCAATTGAACCATCAGCTTAAACCATTTTGGTTCAAATCTTGGTTCAATCGATTGGTTCAATGAAGTGGTTTAACAAGAGGTTCAAAGCCATGGCTTAAAAGGGTAAGTCCAATCCGAAAAAGTGCCAAGCAAAAAGCTGAAAGAAAAACAAGGGGTGATGCACCTGAAGACATCAAATTCAACATAGTGAATTAGCTGTTGAAAACATAGTGATAGGCACGCGAACGTCAAAATTCAAGACAACAAAATTAGCCATTGATCCTTTGAACATACAAACCACAATACATTCATAGATTTCAAAGTCAAGACCAACAGAAAGTGGGGAAGGAACAGAACAACAAACTAAATTTAGGACCCAATTAAATTAACCAAAAAAGGAGGAATGATGAAGATAAGATCAGATTGCCAGGTGGACATTGAAAGTTGCAACCTTTCAATAAGCATGACTTGTTTCCCTGCATTGATAAAATCAAATGGGTAAAATGCCCCTAAGTTCTAGCATGTCTTCTTAACAAATTCCAATGCAAAATAATGTATTACTATTCTTGAGTCCTTCTTGAAATGGCTATTTAAGGAACTCTCTTCTATTGTAAAAGGATCTCTTTTTTGACAATTAGAACGAAACTCTACCCAAATTGTATGGCATTATTGAGACTTTGATCTCAGATTGCCGATCATATTTTTTTACTGGAAGAAGAAAGCAAGTGGTTTTTCAGACTTTGTGCTATAATATCTTTGTTGTTGAGGAAACTATTCTTACGTCTTTTTCTTCAATATATCTTCTATTCCATTAATTCAATAAGCAAAATCAGTGACAACAGTCAAGAAGATGTCCTAAAGAGTCAACTGTGGAGAGACTTTGTGCCCCCATAATTGCCTTTAGTGTGTTTTCTTTTCATTTCTATGTAAAGAACCTTGGGGTGACTTTGTGCCCTCATTGTCCTTCGTATCTTACTCTTGAGCAATCCAGGTGAAGACTTTGTGCTGCATCTTGATTTTCTAGTTATTACATCCTTTGTTACATTTTGCTATTACTACCAAGAGTATTATTGTGGTTTGCTAAATAGTACTTTTGAAAGAAGAGGAGTCCTGTCTGTCATTTCCCTTGAGTTTTTCCTTTGATCCACATGCATCATCTCTGAAAAAAGAGAGATTGATGGTTTGTCCTACCCTCGAGTATTATTTTTTGTTTATATATATGTATATATATATACATATATATATATATACATATATATATGTGTATATATATATGTATATGTATATATAACATACCTATAGGGAACCTCCCCTTGATGAGAGGAGAGATCAATCCCCTTCTGATGTAGTAAACCTACACATTTGGATCACTAATATTCCTACTTTGGCTGATTAGACCTATTTTATTTATCAATATGCTGATCGACAAAATATTCAACCAAAAGTTTTTGGTGACTCTGTTGGGGAAGAATGTGTAGTTTGAAGCCTCAAGTTTCAGATTGAAGCAGTTCCTTCCCTCATCCATTATAGAGTCTGGTGACTCCCATCTGGGTCTTACCCATTATCCATTTATAGCCTTACCATTTTCATCCATCTCCATTTTCATCCATCTCGATTATATTATCTGGTCTATAAAACCAGAGCTGCTAGGAAAGAAAGCATATTTTGAAGCCTCAAGATTTAACCTAAATTAGGACCAATTTATTTTCCATTTTTGTCCTATAATTTGGCAACTCCACTCAAATGTGTTATCCCTATTGTTCATAATCTGATTATGGCAGTTTGAGGCCCCTAGGGTAACTCATTTGGCCCACTCAACTTGACTCCACCTCTACATGAAATCCAACGTAGTTCAAGAAAGAATTTTTCCAAATTATTTGGTGATGGGATAGTTCACCCTAATGAACACACTTCAGCCTTTAGCATACCCTGTGGTGTTACAGGGGTGGAATTTGAAGACGTGGCAATCAAGTTTTTTGTGGAGACACTACAAGGTGCTGCTACAGACTGGTTATACCATCTACAAGCTATATCAGTGACTGACTGGGATACACTTAAAGCCAAGTTTGAAGCAAGATTTAAGCCCATAAAATATGCACATGCCTTGCTAGCCTAGCTCACACAGATGAAGAAAGAGCCCCATGAACCTATGAGGGACTTTATTGCCAGGTTCAACAAGCTGAGGCACAGGAATCCCATGATCGCCTAACCGACACCTCAGAATCTCATGTGTTTCTTCATCAACTCACAGCTACCTGAAGTGAGTTTTCTGTTGAGATGGGCTAGACACATAGACCTTGAGCCTGCTCAAGACTTGGCTACTAAGCTAGAAGATGGCCTTATCTTGGTAGGAAAGATAAGGAGAGATCTTAACAGAGCTAAACCCTCTTCATCTTCTAAATACTCACCCACAATCACCATTGACCCAATGGTATAAAAGATGGAAAATGAATTGCTAGCCTTGAAAAGGCAAATGGCACAAGGTATGTCTTCTACTCCTCTGTATAGAAATGCACCAAGGAGGACATTCCCTAATCAACCATATCAAGGCAATGCTGCCAGAAGTCAAGGGCAACCAAATTCTCTTCCTCCCCCATAGAGGAATCCTGCCCTTGAAGCACCTCCAACAAACTCGATAGTTGGATATATGGAAACAAAGCATGTTTCCTATTTCCAACCTGAGTTAGAGCAAGAAAATGGCATTGATCTCTTCAGGGAGGATCTAGAAGAATCAGCTAGCAACTCCCACATTGGTTTCTTGAATTACTAGGATGAACCCAAAAGTGAAGGTGAAGTAATCAAAGGATCATACGTAGTATTCACCCAGTCCCAAAATCAATCATCCTAGCATGCTGACAAAGAGAAGACAGAGGAGCAACCCTAACCAACAATTTCAATTACTGAGCAGAGAACCCCTCTTCCTTTTCAATCAAAGGACCTGGTGATTACCAAAGAAGTAAGTACATCGAACATCTCTTTACCTTCTACTTCAACTTCACAAACCAGTTCGCCCCCTTCTAGAAATCAAAAGGATGAACTCCCATCCTCTCTTCCAAATCCATTCTAGTCATTTGACATGATTGATCATGTCAAGGAATCCAAAATTCAAATGACTAATTTTGAATCCCTGCAAGTCAATCTTGAGCAATTGTACATTTATGGAAAACCAGATGTTGACTTGTCTGAGACAAAATATGTGGTCACCCAAACATCAGTCCCTGCAGCACAAATTCTATCTAAGTCTTCAAGTAGGGGTAATTATTTCTTTACCACAGAGGATGTTCATCTTTCTGATGAACGTCCTATAGCTGACAATCCAGGAATTGATCCAAACAAGACTTTAGGAAAATTGGTGGGATGCAGTATAAATAAGGATCTTCCATCTCTAATGAAGAGAAATCTGATAGGAGATCAGCTTCTGATGATGACAGCAATTCTTCCACCAATGATGAAGTTGGGACTGTGTTGATATCTCCTCAAGAAGATATTCTTCCTTCATGCAATTTACAAGTCAGCATTTCTTCCACATCTGGACACATATCTCTGTTGCTCGGATTGAACACTACTCAGGGTGAATAAGTCAAACTCCTTCACATTAAAGGAGATGCTGAGCTGATGGTTTGTCAGGAGTTTGATATGGACAATCCAATCATGTGCTGGACTGGACCAGCAGAACAACAAGTTATGATGGTGGACCATGCTGCTGCAAATCAAAATCAGGCAAAGGAATCCTTCACCAAGAGAGCAAGGACTTATGGTTTCCAGTTTGAAAACCACATCTTGCCTTGAAACAATAAAAAGAAAAATCCAAGGGGAAGACATAAAATTGGTTTCCTGGTGGAGAGCTCCATTCGCCTGTCACTATTTTGGGGGCAAAATGTCTTCTTGCTGGTTTATCATAATAGAGAACTATTTTCACTATCTTCCAAGAAGCAACATCTGAAACACTTCAACTCTTGAAGTGTTGGAACATTGCATATATATATATATATATATATATATATATATATATATATATATATATATATATATATATATATATATATATATATTTGTATAGTTTTAATTCTGTTTTGTTTTGTTTGTTTTCATTTTTTATGCCTTTCATTTCTGGGTAGCATGACTCTGTAACCCAATGGTACACATGAAGACATTGGAGATTCTAGATTCTACTCCTTTCAATTCTTTTTGCAATTGATAGAAGTTCCCCAACTAGAGCTAGCTGTTGTCCCCCAAAAATATCACTCATTTTTGGGACAACATTTGAACTATGTTGGTCCTACAGACCAAAATTATCTCTTTCCTTTCCAAAATTTGTCTTGAGCATTTAAATTCCTCATTTTTCAAGATTTTTAAAAATCTATGGACTCTGTAGGCTTAAATCTATGGACTCTACAAATAGGCTCATTTCTATAAGTTCAACGGGCTTCACGCATTCTGCAGGTGGGTTCAATCAAAAGAATCAGTTTTTAACAATTGGTCTTTTTTGGAATTGGTTCATCACCTTGGTTCAAATAGAAATCGCCATTGGCAAGCATCGCAATAGGTTCAACATTTGGTTCGTCCTTTGGTTCAACGTCAAATGGTTCAAAGGCAAGTTTAATGTTTGGTTCAATCCTTACTTCATTAACTTAGTTCATTCAATTGAACCATCAGCTTGAACCATTTTGGTTCAAAGCTTGGTTGAATCAATTGGTTCAATGAAGTGGTTCAATAAGAGGGTCAAAGCTATGGCCCAAAAGGGCAAGTCCAATCTAGAAAAGTGCCAAGCAGAAAGTAGAAATAAGACCAAGGGGTGACACACTCGAAGACATCAAATTCAACACAGTGAATTAGCTGTTGAAAACATAGTGACGGGTGCGTGAATGTCAAAATTCAAGACAAAAAAATTATCCATTGATCCTTTGAACATACAGAGTAGAATACATTCATAGATTTCAAGGTTAAGACTAGCAAAAAGTGGAGAAGGAACAAAATAGCAAACTAAATTCAGGACCCGATTCAATTAACCAAAAAAGGAGGAATGATGAAGATAAGATCAGATCACTAGGTGGACATTGAAAGTTGCAAACTTTCAATAAGCATGACTTGTTTCCCTGCATTGATAAAATCAAATGGGTAAAATGCCCCTAAGTTCCAGCGTGTCTTCTTAACAGATTCCAATGTAAAATGATGTATTACTATTCTTGAGTCCTTCTTGAAATGGCTATATAAGGAACTCTCTTCTATTGTAAAAGGATCTCTTTTTTGATAATTAGAATGAAACTCTTCCCAAATTGTAAGGCATTACTAAGACTTTGAGCTCAGATTGCCGATCATTTTTTGTTACTGAAATAAGAAAGCAAGTGGTTTTTCAGACTTTGTGCTGTAATATCTTTGTTGTTGAGGAAACTATTCTTATGTCTTTTTCTTCAATATATCTTTTGTTCCTTTAATTCAATAAGCAGAATTAGTGACAGTAGTCAAGAAGATGTCCTAAAGAGTCAACTGTGGAGAGACTTTGTGCCCCCATAATTGCCTTTAGTGTGTTTTCTTTTAATTTTTGTGTAAAGGACCTTGGGGTGACTTTGTGCCCTCATTGTCCTTCGTATCTTACTCTTGAGCAATCCAGGTGAAGACTTTATGCTGCATCTCAATTTGATAGTTATTACATCCTTTATTACATTTTTCTGTTACTACCAGGAATATTGTTGTGGTTTGCTAAATAGTACTTCTGAAAGAAGAGGAGTCATGTCTGTCATTTCCCTTGAGTTTTTCCTTTGATCCGCATGCATCATCTCTGAAAAAAGAGAGATGGATGGTTTGTCCTACACCTGAGTATTATTTTCTATATATATATATATATATATATATATATATATATAGCATACCTACAAGGAACCTCCCCTTAATGAGAGGAGAGATCAGTCCCCTTCTGATGTGGTAAACCTAAACATTTGGATGACTAATCTTCCTACTTTGGTTGATCAGACCTATTTTTTTATCAGTACACTGATCAACAAAATATTCAACCAAAACTAATCATGTATTTGATTTTATCTTCTACATAATTGGGACGAACTCAACCCCGTGAAAGTAATTTTTCCCATATAATGGTCCATTTGGATTCTATTAGCCCAGATTACACACCATATTGAACCAATTGAGTTTTTAGGTTCAATATCATATGTAATTAGTGACACTCAATCTGAACTCAAGAAATTAGATCCATCTATTGTCATGTGGGGCTCTAATTACACCATATTAAATCAATTGATATTTTATTTAACACAATAAACAATTGAGGACAACTAAGTCCTATATAATTAACTACTTCCAACTAGAATATCAATTGAGGCATTTTTCACCCCATGTAATGAATTTGTCCATTTTGAGTATTTTCCCTAATTGCACATCATATTTAACCAATCAAGTACTTTATCTAGTATAATATGTAATTAAGAGTAAGTCCCCATGCAAGGAATTATTTCAATATAATATCAATTAGGGATTTGATAACACACCATATTAAACTAATTGAATATTTACTTCAATCTAATACTAAATGAAGGTTAAATGAGCCCTAAGAAAGGAATTATGTCCATATGATGTCAATTGGGTCTCTAATTGCAGACCATATTATAAAAAACCAAGTGATTGGTTTACTTTGATATGTAATTGGGGCCAACCAAGCTCTATCCAGGTAAATATGTCCATCTAATGTCAATTTGGGATCTATTGGCCCAATCGCACACCATATTTGGATCAAAAGAATAATAAATATATTCATAGGTTAATACATATCCAATTATCATTTAATGCTATGAATTATTGACAAGAACATTTGTCCCAAAAAACAATCTTAATCTAAAACCAATATTTAATCATATGACTACTAGGCCTAATGGCTCCTTTTCAAGTTTTAGGATGTTGAGAATATGTAACACAATCATGTTATTAAATAGTTTGATCATGTTATTAACATAGTAAGTAACATGATCATGTTATTACATGATTGCATTATTAATGTGATCACAGTATTTTAATTCAATTCATGTGCCTTTTATCTCAGCAATGGCTTGGATTCCTGATCTAAAGGCTTGGATTGTTAATTTACAACTGAGTTTTGAAAGGTATGAAAATAAAAAACAAATTTCAACTTTGATTGCCAAATACACTAAGAATTTCAACATGAAAATTTAAAAACTTGATACCATCATGATGAGCACACTTTCCTCTCTCCAAAAATTTGATTCTTATCATTTTTGGACTAATTTAAGGTTTTTAACTATATTTATTTCTAACTATGCCTTTTTTAAGCCACTACATGCTGTAAACATACATGTATATAGATGTTCATATAATTTGTATTTCATTGGTCCAAGTGAAAAACAAATTGTATGGTGACATAGTACACATAATTCTACACGCATTCAAACAAATTGATTTTCAATTGTTTTGAGGTAGTTAGGTGTGACTCACAAACGACTATCCATTTCTTTGTCAGTTTTTAGGATCTATTTATTTTTAAAATTTACAAAAAAAGTATTCATTGAAAAATATAAAAAAACATGGGTGATGTGCTAGAATCTTTTATCTAAATTTTCCCCAAAGGGTTTCAAATAATATTAAACACTACTCAAAAAATGGCATGCATCATGACCATCTATCTACTATGTTTTTTGAAAGAAAAGGAATTACTCTTCAAATTTTATATGTTTGACCTAGTTATACTTAACTATTTAAAAAAAATTAATGCTTTGGAAACTAGACTCAAAATGTTACATTTTATGTTTTTACACCATCTTCAAATTTGGAGTGTAGATATCTCAAATTATCTATAGAAGTTCAAATTCTTGAAATTTTATAAAAATCAAGTCCATAGGTAGGCTACGTTTTTTCTCTCATATTTGTGGACATACCCTATAATTATGGGTACTTTCTCCAATATATTTCACATGAAATACTTTGTCTTGAAATAGCTCTTTGTCCTAATCAGTTGCAGTAGGATCGATAGGGCATGTTTTTAGGGCATGTTTATGAATTTTTATTTGGATAAACATAGTTTTCCCAGTGAATGATAAATCTTATAGGAATATTTATTATTACACAAAAAAAAATCTTCATAACTTAGACTTCTAACACAAGACATTATAAGCATAAAATAAAAAGAGGGATTTGCATAATAGGTGAAAGAATTTTCTAGCTATGAAAAGTCAAAATGACAATTTAATAATGATAATTTTGGACCAATTATACATACATTGACAAAATTACATAACATATAAAATAAATAAAAATAATTTTGACCAATCATCCATATTAAAGTAGTTTAAAATCTCTATAGGATATCACTTTTCATTTTAAAAATGCTGATTATAAATAATTTTTCTAGTTTATTAATTTTATTTGGAGTTTTATGTACTTTTTCCCTCTACTTCTCCAATATTAGTGGGCCATAAAATAATATTTTCATAAATTTTCTTAATTCCATAGCTCAATGTCTTTCCATTTAGTTTCCTCTCCAAATACATCTTGTTTGGACTATAACATTGGGGACTCACATCTCTATTCATCTTCAACATTTTTTTGTAGACATCATCATCAGACACACTTTTCACTTGAAATATTATTTCTATCATTGTAATAATCATAAAATATCACATTGGACACAAATTTATAGTCATTAGTTATGTTTTCATTTCTTGTTTTTATAGATTTGTATCCAAAAATCACCATTTGGTGAAGAAGGGGATGAGAGTAGTAAAATAATGCTTATGTGAAAAATTATTTGATAATAAGAATCTATACTTTTTTACTTTTTATCCATACCTTTAATAACATTCACATCTTCATAATCCAAATTTGTATATGTAATATTCTCAATATTTCCATTGTAAGCATAGAATGAATGGGAGAGTATGATATTTCAATAAAATTAGATCCAACAGATATTTTTATTTAATTAATATTTAAAATTTTGTTTGAATTCTCATCACCTTATTAAAATATTTATCCATATATTTTACAACAATCCATGGTGAATTGCATTAAAATTTGAAGAATTTATGAAGTGCAATTTTTTAGAAATAGATGATCAAGAATTTTCAATGAAATATTTGAGAGGTCAATCCTCAACATTTTAGTAAGAAAGTTGAGGAAAGGGCATAATAATGAAATAAGATTTCAAATATCCAAGATTCAAAACAAAAAATAGACTTTCTTTCCCACTTAAACCTCATGTTAAATTACACACTTGATGTGTAGATACATGGCTAACTCTTTAATTTTATAGAGGCATCTACTAACACTAGAGCAGTACCTCCGTTGATGTACATATTTTATTTCATGAAGGATTTATTCCACCCTTCCAAAATTTATATAGGTTGAAATGGACTTGTGTCTAAAAATAATATTATTATCCTTAGAGCTTCATTTGCATTGTATAAACTTAAAAACATTTGGTAATCCTGAAATGAGATCTGGCTTGCAAGCTTGGATGATACCAAAATCACAACTCCTTTCAACTAGCTTGGAATTTACACATATATCTTTTGTATTTTTGGGTATATGTGTAAAATAAAAATCTCCAACCTTAACCAAGATTTTCAAAGGAAATGCGAGGCAAATTATGGCTTCATCTCAATATGGAGGGCCATAAACTTGTAAAGTACTAGTGTTGAATGTTAATATGATATTTGTCATATTGGATTCTTATATTTGTATGACACCACTTTAAAGTTTGATGTTTATATCAGAGGTGTTTCTACATTTAAGAATATCCTCTTTCCTATGAAGTCTATATGGTGGTCTTACTCCACCTTTATAAAAATAATAGATACATATTTCACAACTACATTTTTACCAATACATTTCTAAAGTTAATTTTTTAGAATGAAAATGATTGAATCTTTTGACAATCTATATTTTAAATTGACTGGGTAATCGATAATCACTCTGTTGAAGAATCTGTTATGTAACATGTAGTGGATCCTACATATAATTTATGTGATTTGTGTGTTTGTTTATAGTATGTCACTATTCTCAGAACCCCTCTCTAGTTGGAATTCCAATCACTTATGGAATTCCTTAATCCAACTCAAAGATGTAACAAGAAGAGACTTTGATCAAATTTCAGTCAAATTGAATGAATTTTTTTTTCCACCACCTGCTTGGGATAATCATGCAAATCACATTGCGAGGATTTGGTGGAATACTAATAATGCTTTTAATTTGAAGTTATTAAAAGGAAATTGGTCACATCGACAAATGGAAATGATGGATATAATTTTTAAATCTAATCTCTTATCAAAATTAATTATTATACAACATGGAATATCTTTGAATCCCATGATGAAATTTTGGTTTGATAGATACTTTGATAGAACTAGTTATGCAACATTCTTTCCAAAAAGATTCTTTTCTACATATCACCTTGTGATCAGGTCTTAGCTTTCAACATGGGATTATCTTCATTATAATTACTTAGAATTATGGAATTTTCTAGATTCAAATCTTTAATTAGATCCCAAACATGTGTTAGATGTGCTTACATACCAATAATCAATGTTACAAAGAATTCATTTTCCAACACCATCAAAAGAATCTAAGGATGATAGAAATGCATGTGATCATGATGGGCACTACTTGAATTAGTTGTAAAGAACTGACATTAGATAATGGTATAAAACTAATTTAAAATAGTTGTGTTCCTTTCAATATATTCCATCCATAAAATCTTAGATAATGGCATTTACTGTAGTTTAGTGGTAATTAAATTTTTTAAGTGGAATGTTGACTCATCATCCAGAGCCTTGAATGTCTTTCATATATTATATGTGACAGAGATGAAAATTTTTTGTATAATTTTGTATATGTAATGAAGAATATGGTTTTATTTAGTTTCATAATTATGTTCTATCATCTCATGGGCCTCCCTAAATTTAGGGGCCAAAAATTGTGGTCCGGTAGGTGGGAAGTATGGTAGTGGTGGTTTATGAGGAAATCATTTAAAAATATTGGTGGCCTATTTCGATACACTAAAGATCTAGTAACTCAATATGGGTTATGCCCTGACCTTATTTTGGGTGATAACGTAATGTACCATTACAATTGAATGGGATCAATTTCATCCCATATGGGCTCATACAATTTGTAATGCACACATGTTGTAGAAATTTTTCTTATGTCACCTACCAACATTTTCTTTCATGTGGTGTCCATAAATACCAAAATTTACATGCTTTTAATTCAATACATCAAATGATTAGTTGATTTACAACCATAATATCACATGTGATTCTTAGAAATTTTAATTTTTTTGACCCTATCCTGATTCTATGAGCTTCATAGTAAATTCGCTATTTTTAAAACCCTATCTTCATTTTATGGGATTCATAGAAATTTATCTCTTTTTTAACCCTTTCCTAAAGCTATGGGCTTCATAGAAAAATCACATTCCTACACGTTGTCCACATACACATAGTTAGTGTGTGTCATTTAAGATTGTAAATAAATTCAACTACCTCGTGCATGTAATACTTTGTCCATTTCTATGTTTTGATGCATTTATTTTGATACTTTTTATAAAGGGGTTTATATTGATTTCAAAGAGTTTTTATACATTCTTATAACCTTTTTTTTCATATTTTTGGTCATATTTTTATTAAGTGGTTTGAATTCTCATAGTTTAATTTATATGTGTAGTTCATGGCTTCTATTTATGGTATGTTTGACTAGCATGTGATTTTATTGATTAAGCCTAAGTGGAAAGGAAGACATATTTATGTCAAAAGCATGTTATTTTATCCTCAAAATTAAATCATACAAAATATACCACTTTTATATTCGATGAGGTATCTTTACATCGTGCCTCTTACAATTATTTAACAGATGGGCTAGGCTTATGTTTATATTTGCATAATCAAATAGGTGTGTGCATGGGCATCGATTATGAAGATGCTTATCATAAAATTAAAGGGGATAGGGATGTTCCTCGAGGTCAAATCATTGAGCTACATGATAGAGTGACTTTCATGTATGGGTTATTTCTAGATATTCACATCTGTTACAAAAACAAACGTCTTCAACAAGCATCATCAGTGTAGAAATAAAATGAAATTTGACAAATCACTATGGATGCATTTTCAATGCATGATTTAGAAGATGTTATTATGAATGAATTTTTTGATACTTTGTCTAATTTTCCATTGTTCAAAATAGTTTTTGATGTCAACATACATTGATTCTCATTTACTCATTGTGTAATGTTCACTTTTTTAGATGTGTACTATTCTCCATTCTCTTCTCATACTTGATGTAATGTTCAAAGGAAGTCATGAAAAAGTTTTTTTTATATATCTGCTACACTTCTCTTGATAATTTAAACATATCTTTATACATACTTTATTTTAACTATTTATATGGTGTCATGAACTTCCTAATGTTTTATATACAACATACTATAAAATATATTTATATCTTGAATGAACTAATCCATGATAAATGTAATAGTGCATGTAAAACAATGTATTTGAATGAGAGGTAAAATAAATGTAGTCAAAAAATGCCATTTTCTTCTTTGTCGATGCATATAAATCTTACTACCCATTCAATGATGTGTACATGATTTAATTTTATGTAGACCAAATTGTGCTTATATTGTATGTATTATTCAATCGTTGCTCTTTGTAAATTGTAGAATATGATAGACATCATTCAATTAAAAAAAAAAGTTCACTTCAATACATGGAAACTTGCATTCACTCGATACCAAAATTCCATTTCTTATTTATTCAATGAAATGTTCTCCTTGTAGGCTGTAATAGATGGCAAAAAGGTGGGAAGAAATAATGCACCTTGAATTTCAAAATCCAGAGGAGGGTCCATTTGATTGCATTTGTATTAAGTGGGCCAAATTTTTTTTATGTAAATGAGAAAAACTTGTGGGTTTCCTGGGTTGAGAAGGATAGGGTTGATGACTTCATCAAAGGAGAAAAAAGAATGACATTATTACCTACAAGTTTTCATGTTTCACATCATAAGAGAAATTTAGATTTTACTAGAAAGGATAGCAGGATCATCACCACCTATGAATATTTCATGTAAATCACCTCAAACTATTGATTATAGGTTGGTGTTTGTTTAGATGCTATTATGTTCCTTTCATGTAATTTTTTTTTCATTTTGCATGACTATTCATTTTTTCACCACAATCATTAAACTATTGGTGTTCATATGGCCCTGATGACTTTCATAAAATTGATGCCATGGCAAAAGATAAGTCTTTAATTCCCAAATCTGAAAAGGGCATCTAGCAAGGTCAAATGAATATAAGGTGTGGTTGTCATTGTCATTTCAGCACACAATGCATGGTCTATAGACCCGATTGTGTGCTACTCACATTTAATCAAGTGGAACACATAGACAATAAACACAACTCTTGCCAGGACCAACATATGAATAGTTCAAAAGCAAGAAATGTTTTTTTGATCCTCACATCACCACCCAAATTAATGAATGGGTTCATAGGCTACTATTGTTAGAAATGTCTATTGATTCTATCCACCTTAAACACCAGGAGATGGTGCATGACAAACTTGTATTTTTTTTATGGTGAAATAGAGCAAGATGATTTCTTCAGCAAGGATGACATATACAATAGAGAATGATTGATTGAAGAGGAAAAATACATGTACAATGATGATGATGATGATGATGATGATGATGTAACAAGTGTTTGGGACTAGGCACTAGAGAATCTTGACAAGTGGTTTTTATATCAAGGAAACAATAAGGTATATCTTGATGGGGATGGGGAAGTCCCCTTCATCTTGGGCATCTAACTCCCACAATAGGTAGAATGGTTATTGAGATTTGGGAAGCATAGCTTATTGGTGATGGATGCAATGTTTGAGATAGATGCAATGAAGGTATTGTGCCAATGTTTGTAAGAGTAGTTGATAATATTAATTGTTTTGATGTTTGTAACAATAGGAGTTGTCCAAATGTTTTTAATATTTTATTGTATAGATTAAATTATACATACAGTTAGCATTTGATTCCAAACATAAAGGTGTGCCCATTGCATGGGTCATTATGTCTTGATTATGTACTATTGACATAATATAATAGATGAAAATTCTTCTTCAAAGAGTGAATTTGAAAGACATTGAATGGATACTTAGTGCCTTCATCGTCAACAATGTTGGTACAGAGATAAAAGATATTAGGTGCATTATCATTATTCTTGCATTCATCATGGAATTCATAGTTATATATTCATAGAAACCATCCCCACCTTATTACATTAACTTATGCAAAAATATTTTGTTATATAGGGAGACATTAGACTGTGAGGTCCACTTATGCATTTGGCATGTTTGTCGCACATGATTGAACAATTTGATAGCAAAGGTGAAAGATGATGATGTAAGATGTGTGATGTTTAAGGATTTGTGGTTCATAATGCATAGTTGTGCTAATGAGGATATAGATACAAGGGATTCCATTAATTTTGTAGATAGATATCACTCCTCTCATCCCACTTTTGTCAAATATTGGGAACAACGCTGGGCATACATGGTTAGAATGTGGTCGCAATGTTATCAGAAGCTTCCACATGCTAGGCAAGACACTAATGTATATATAAAATCTTACCATTCCCATTTGAAATATCATTTCCTAAGCACAATAAGCCTTTATGTACATCACAGGGTGGATTGGTTGGTTCACTAACTAACAACATCAATTTACATACATTATTGGTAACTACATCTATGCAAGACACCGACTTCCACAGGAACTTCAAAGTAGAAATACATAAAAATATTTCATGGGTATGATCTTTGAACATCACAAATTATCATGTTACCTTTGATAATAGTAACCCTCATATGACATGGGTGTAAAGTATGAAATATGAGATGTTGCATTATCATGTATTTAATGTAATGCCTTCTATGTCGATGTGTAATTGTTCATTTTCAATCCAAGGATATACTTGCAAGAATGTGCTCAAGGTGGTTCTGATAAGAAAGATGATATATTAGGTAGTTTTAGAGGATTCAACTTGTCTCATCTTTACAGGAGTTTCATTATGTTTGGTCAAGTCATCATGTCTCATTATTGAAACCCACTTCTTCTACCCAACTAAGCTATGCTTCATGGGAGGTATTGGTGTAGGGTTTTTCAAGCTTATAATTTTACCTACATGGGTGTTAGTCATCTTATTTAGGGTTGTTAAGTACATTAAGGGAAAAATAAAATTAATGTGTTTTATAATAGATAATTGAGGTGTTAACTTTTTGGTGACTTAATCTTTCACTATATAGGGTACCTCCTTTGTACTTTTTGTCTGATCACTGAATGAAGGTTTTGATCCATTTGATGAAACTTGTGTTGTGGTAATCTTGATCTCACATACTCCTATAGTTTTTTTATAATTTTTCTCTCATCTACTACTAGGATTTTCATGCAATCTTAGATGTTCAAATATCGTTGAGTAATCTAACAACATGCACACAATGCAGGACACTTTTTGTAAACTAGCTAGATCTTAGTTTTCTTGACTTAGAGCTAAAAGTAATTTTTGTTTGAATAATAAATATAAAGAAACCTACCAAGGATTTATTGGTGCAATACCTTCAAATATGCTTAAAAAATATAGTTTCTATTATTAGGCCATGATGGAAGGACTAGAAGTGGTATGTAGAAACTCCCTTTCAACATTATACTCTCAATAGGTTAAATCAATGGATTTACCCTGTGCTTCCAATGACTTAAAAATTTAATGCCTAATGGTCTCTCCAATATGTTGCTTATATGTAGAGTAAGATATTTTAGAATATTTAGAGTGACATCCTTGAACCAAAACTTGTGCAATTTTCTTGGTACATGCTATATTAGGGATTACCCTTAGGTCGTTGCCATATTCATTTAGGTGTTCTTTAGCCTAAGTGATTATTTTATGGCCATAGTAAGACTCTTATGCCCTTGTTTTAGTTTTGTAACAAGGCCTAGTTGGCTTGGAATTGGATACATGATTTTTGAAACCTTTTTGGTAATAACCTTGCAACTATTAGAATGTTTTCCTCATTGATTGGCTTATGATACTTGCAAGATACATACAAATTTAGCATACTTTTAAAGTGACAACTCTCTTTTTTATTTGTAAATAAATAAACGCAACATTACTTTGTAACTCTATAGTTTATTCTCATTTTTACACCTACCAATAGTATCTTTCTTATAGCTTCTTACTTTCTTGGTTCATATTAATCAATTTTTCTAACTTTTAATTTTATGGACTAATTTAGTTTTTTAATCCCTTTTAACTTATAACCTATTTTGTTGACTCCAAGGTGTGGTTTCATACTACCCTCTTTTTTAATACCCTTCATACCTCTAGTCCAATTTAGACATTATAAGGAACATGTATAGTGATCAAGGACACATCAGACATCAAATACTCTATTCCATAGTTTTAAGACATTATGGAGACTTTCTTAGCCTCTGCTTCTATTACACGATAATTGCATAGAGTAGTTATCCCTTCTACCTTGCATGAGGAGTATAGTTCCTTGTATAGTAATCAAACATTGGTTGAAGATTCATCAAGCACTTGGTGGACACATTCACTATTCTAGGGTGATCCACTCTTCACTACATCTACTTTTGATTGACAATCAATCTTAGGAACTCTGTTTCAGGATATAGGGTGGTTATAGGTAGGTGTAGACTCTAGTGGGGATTTTTATCCCTCTTCTCTTCTTTGCTCTCTTTTGGGGAGGATTTTTATTTCCTATAGGTTTGATCCCTTTCTTTTATTTATGGAAGTTACATTTTTCTTGGGTAACTAATCATGTCTCATTAACAAGACCCAATTTTTGTACCAACTTAAGCTACACTTCATGGGATGTGTTGTTGTAGGCTTTTTAAATCTTACAATTTTACCTATATGGGTGTTAGTCAAATTGTTTAGGGTTGTTAAATAAATTAAGGGGAAAATAAAATTAATGTGTTCTCTAATAGACAATTGAGGTGTTAAATTTTTGGTGACATAATCTTTCACTATATAATGTACCTCCTTTATACTTTTTGTCCAATCACTGAATGAAGGTTTTGATGAATTTGATGAAACTTGTGTTGTGGTAATGTTTATCTCACTTACTTAGATAGGTTTTATACTATTTTTCTCTTATTTACTACTCGGGTTTTCATGCAATCTTTGATGTTCAAATATATTCAAGCTATATAAAAACATGCACATAATGCAAGACACTTTCATTAAACTAGATATATCTTGGATTTCTTGATATAGAGATAAAACTTTTCTTTTTTTCAATAATAAAGATAAAGAAAACTGCCAAAGAGTTATTTGTGGAATACCTTCAAATATGCTAAAAAAATATAGTTTTTTCTATTAGGCCATGGTGGAAGGACTAAAAGTGGTATGTAGAAACTCCCTTTCTACATTATACTCCCAATAGGGAATCTCAACAGATTTCCCCTATGCTTCCAATGACTTACAAACTTAATACCCAATGGTCTCTCTAGTCTATTGCTTATATTTAGAGTAAGAGATTTAAGAATATTGAAAGCGACATTTTCAAACCAAAACTTGTGCACTTTTCTTGGTGCATGTTATATTAGGGATTACCCTTAGGTCATCGCCTTATTCATTTAGGCATTCCTTATCCTAAGTGCTAATTTTTTGGCCATAGTAAGACTCTTATGCCCTTGTTTTCATTTTGTAAAAAGGCCCAGTTAGCTTGGACTTGAATCCATGATTTTTTGAAACCTTTTCAGTAATAATATTTCAACTATTAGAATATTTTCCTCATTGATTGGCTTATGCTACTTGTAAGATACATACAAATTTAGCATACATTTAAAGTGAGAATTCTCTTCTTTATCTGTAAATAAACAAATGCAACATTACTTGGTAACTCTATAGTTGATGCTCATTTTTCCACCTACCACTATTATCTTTTTTATAGCTTATTACTTTCTTGTTTCATATTACTCAATTATTCTAGCTTTTAATTGTATGGACTAATTTTTATTTTCTAATCCCATTTAACTTATAACCTTATTTGTTGCCTCCAAGATGTGCTTTCATACCACCCTTTTTTAATACCCTTTATATTGCACATATATATTAAGGGTTGGTGATCTTAATTTTATTTATTTATTGTTTTTCATCAATATAAAGGGTTCTATAGCACACAAAATTATTGGAAAAAGTATAAGACTTTTACATTTTTCAATTTTATCTTTAATTTAATTTCATCCCTATTTTTCACTAATAGAAAGTTCTAAAATAAGTAAAATCATAGGAAAAAAATTAACATTCCTACATTTTTTAAATTTTGACTTCAATTTAATTTCTAAGTAAATGAAGGGTTCCAATGTAAATGAAGTCATTGGAAAAAAACCTAAGACTTCCATATTTTTCGTAAATGAAGGGTTCTAAAGTAAATGAAGTCATTGGAAAAAAACATAAGACTTCCACATTTTCCACCATATATTTTTCAATGGGAGTTGCTTTAAATATGCTTTCTTAATTGTGCATTGGTCAACTCTCATGTTGCCTCTTTATTTGTGTTCGATTGTGGATATTGATTAAGTGGACCCATGCCATCAATGTTGTTGCTCTTTATTCCTCCAAGATTAACCCTCTTTAGAATGATAAATCTAAAAAATGAAAAATTGACTAGAATCATACTTCCAAGATTCAAATATTGAACTTGCAAAATAATAGATTCAAAGGAAGGTTACCAAATGCATTTGGAACACTCAACCAACTCTACTCATTGGTTTAAGATTCTAAAGCACTTGGAAGACACATCACTATTCCAGGGTGATCCACTCTTCACTACGTCTACTTCTAATCCAAAATAAACCTTAGGAACTCCGTTTCAGGATATGGGGTGGCTATAGGTAGTTTTATACTCTAGTGGGCCTTTTTATCCCTCTTCTCTTATTTGCTCCATTTTTGGGAGGAGTTTTATTTCCTATAGGTTTTATCCCTTTATCTACTTTATGGGAGTTGTATTATACTTGGGTAACTCATCATGTCTCATTACTGAGATCCAATTCTTCTACCCACCTAAGCTATGCTTCATGGGAGGTATTGGTGTAGGCTTTTTCAAGCTTATAATTTTACCTACACGGGTGTTAGTCAGCTTGTTTAGGGTTGTTCAGGACATTCAGGGGAAAAAAAATTAATGTGTTTTCTAATAGCCATTTAAGGTGTTAACTTTTTGGTGACCTAATCTTTCACTATATAATGCACCTACTTTGTGCTTTTTGTCTAATGACTAAATGAAGGTTTTGATGTATTTGATGAAACTTATGTTGTGGTAATATTGATCTCACCTACCCCTATAGTTTTTGTACAATTTTTATCTTATCTAATACAAGGGTTTTCATGCAATCTTGGATGTTTAAAGATCTTTGAGCAACCCAACAACATGCACATAATGCAAGACACTTTCTGTAAACTAGCTAGATCTTGGCTTTCTTGACATAGAGCTAAACCTAAATTTTTTTTGAATAATAAAGGTAAAGAAACTTACCAAAGAGTTATTGGTGAAATAACTTTAAAGATGCTAAAAAAATATAGTTTCTTCTATTAAGCCATGGTGGAAGGACTAGAAGTGGTATGTAGAAACTCCCTTTCTATAGTATACTCCCAATAGGGAATATCAATGGATTTCCGCTATGCTTCCAATGACTTAAAAACTCAATGTCCAATGGTCTCTCCATTTTATTACTTATATTTAGAGTAAGGTATTTTAGAATATTTAGAGTCACATCCTTAAACCAAAACTTGGGCACTTTTCTTGGTGCATGCTATATTAGGGATTACCCTTAGGTCATCACCTTATTCATTTAGGCATTCCTTAGCCTAAGTGATTTTTTTGGCCATAGTAAGATTCTTGTGCCCTTGTTTTAGTTTTGTAACAAAACCCAGTTGGCTTGGACTTGGATCCATGAATTTTTGAAACCTTTTTGTTAATAACCTTTCAACTATTAGAATATTTTCCTCATTGATTGGCTTATGATAATTGAAAGATACATATAAATTTAGCATACTTGTAAAGTGATAATTATCTTCCTTATCTGTAAATAAATAAATGCAACATTACTTGCTAACTCTATAGTTGATGCTCTTTTTTCAACCTACCACTAGTATCTTTGTTATAGCTTCTTACTTTCTTGTTTCATATTACTCAATTTTTCTAACTTTTAATTGTATGGTCTAATTTTTGTTTTCTAATCCCTTTTAACTTATAACCTATTTTGTTGACTCCAAGGTGTGATTTCATACAACCCTTTTTTTTAATACCCTTCATACCTCTGTCCCACTTCAAACATTACAAGGAACATGTATAGTGATCAAGGACACATCAAACATCAAATAATCTATTCCATAGTTTCAAGACATTAAGGATACTTTCTTAACCTATGATTCCATTACACCACAATTACATAGAGTAGTTATACCTTCTACCTTGCATGAGGAGTATAGTTCCTTATATAGTAATCATACTTTAGTTGAAGATTCATCAAGCACTTGGCAGACAAATTCACTATTCTAGGGTGATCCACTCTTCACTACATCTACTTCTAATCGAAAATCAACCTTAGGAACTTTTTTTCAAGATATAGGGTGGCTATAGGTAGTTGTAGACTCTAGTGGGGATTTTTATCCCTCTTCTCTTCTTTGCTCTTTTTCGGGGAGGAGTTTTCTATCCTATAGGTTTTATCCCTTTCTCTACTTTATGGGAGTTGCATTGTCCTTGGGTAACTAATCATGTCTCATTATTGAGACCCAATTCTTCTACCCACCTAAGCTATGCTTAATGGGAGGTATTGGTGTAGGATTTTTCAAGCTTACAATTTTACCTAAATGGGTGTTAGTCAATTTGTTTAGGGTTGTTAAAGAAATTAAGGGGAAAATAAAATTAATGTGTTTTCTAATAGATAATTGAGGTGTTAACATTTTGGTGACATAATATTTCACTATATAATGTACCTCTTTTGTACTTTTATCTAATCACCGAATGAAGGTTTTGATGCAAGTGATGAAACTTATCTTATGGTAATCGTGATCTCACCTAATCCTATAGTTTTTGTATAATTTTTCTATCATCTAATACTAGGTTTTTCATGAAATCTTCTATGTTTAAAGATCTTTGAGTAATCCAACAACATGCACACAATGTAAGACACTTTCTGTAAACTAGCTAGATCTTTGCTTTCTTGACTTAGAGCTAAAAGTAATTTTTATTTAAATAATAAACATAAAGAAACCTACCAAGGAGTTACTAGTGTGATACCTTCAAATATGCTAACACAATATAGTTTCTTCTATTAGGCCATGGTTAAAGGACTAGAAGTGGTATGTAGAAACTACCTTTCTACATTATACTCTCAATAGGTTAAATCAATGGATTTACCCTATGCTTCCAATGACTTAAAAACTTAATGCCTGATGGTCTCTCCAATATGTTGCTTATATGTAGAGTAAGATATTTTAGAATATTCAGAGTGACATCCTTGAACCAAAACTTGAGCAATTTTCTTGGTACATGCTATATTAGGGATTACCCTTAGGTCTTCACCTTATTCATTTAGGCATTCCTTAGCCTAAGTTTTGATTTTGTCGCCATGGTAAGACTCTTATGTCCTTGTTTTAGTTTTTTAACAAGGCCGAGTTTGCTTGGACTTGGATCCATGATTTTTTGAAACCTTTTCGGTAATAACCTTTCAACTATTAGAATATTTTTCTCATTGATTGGCTTATGATACTTGAAAGATACATACAAATTTAGCATAATTTTAAAGTGAGAATTATCTTATATATCTATAAATAAATGTAACATTACTTGGTAACTCTATATGATCTGGGAAATAATTTAGGTGACGGATCCACCCCAATTGATGATGGAACTTTCGGGAGCCATAACTTTTGCACCGTAGCTCCAATTGACTCAACGTTTGAACCATTAAAAAGATAAGAATGAGGAAAATGCAGTAAGATGGCATCTACTTGATATATTTTGACCCTAAAAACTCAATAGAAGTTTCCCAGATTTTAATTTTAGTAGTGCAATCTAAAAATAGTAAGTTTCTAAAAATAGTAATTCCTCAAATTTTGTATTATTGTAAATCATGGAAGTCGAACCACTTAATATCCCTAGATATTTGTGACCTTCCACATCCTCCTCCCACCTTCAAAACATGTATAAATGAAGTTTTAACTTGAAATGGAAATTAGACATCTCTTCTCAGAGATAGGCATATGTTTGGGTCTGCAAATTTGATCAATAAAACATCTCTTTTCAGAGATAGCATTATTTGAATTGTGTTGTTCTTGTTTCTTGAATTATCTTTCAACCAAAGATTTTGAGTTTTGGATCACTATAGTTGAATATTCATCAAGCACTTGGCAAACACATTCACTATTTCATGGTGATCTAGTCTTCACTACATCTACTTCTGATCCACAATACCTTAAAAACTCTATTTCAAGATATGGGGTGGATATAGGTAGTTCTAGACTCTAGTGGGCCTTTTTATCCCTCTTCTCTTATTTTTTCCCTTTTGGGGAAGAGTTTTCTTTCCTATAGGTTTTATCCCTTTCTCTGCTTTATGGGAGTTGCATTATACTTGGGTAACTCATCATGTCTCATTATTGAGATCCAATTCTTCTACCCACCTAAGCTATGCTTCATGGAAGGAATTGGTGTAGGCTTTCTCAAGATTACAATTTGACCTACATGGGTGTTAGTCAACTTGTTTAGGATTGTTAAGGACATTAAGGAGAAAATAAAATTAATGTGTTTTCTAATAGATAATTGAGGTGTTAAATTTTTTGTGACCTAATCTTTCACTATATAATGTACCTCCTTTGTACTTTTTTTCTAATCCCTAAATGAAGGTTTTAATGCATTTGATAAAACTTGTGTTGTGGTATTCTTGATCCCACCTACTCTTATAGTTTTTGTAAAATTTTTCTCTCATCTACTACTAGTGATTTTGTCCAATCTTGGATGTTCAAAGATCTTTGAGCAATGTAACAACATGCACACAATGCAAGACACTTTCATTAAACTAGCTAGATTTTGGCTTTTTTGACTTAGAGCTAAAACTAATTTTTGTTTGAATAATAAAGATAAAGAAACCTACCAAGGTGTTATTGGTGCAATACCTTCAAAGATTCTAAAAAAAATTAGTTTCTTCTATTAGGCCATGGTGGAAGGACTAGAAGTGGTATGTTATACTCCCAATAGTGAATATCAATGGATTTCCCCTATGCTTCTAATGACCTAGAAACATAATGCCTGATAGTCTCTCCAGTCTATTGCTTATATTTAGAGTAAGAGATTTCAGAATATTTAGAGTGACATCCTTGAACCAAAACTTGTGCAATTTTCTTGGTGCATGCTATATTAGGGATTACCCTTAGGTCATCGCCTTATTCATTTAGGCATTCCTTATCCTAAGTGCTAATTTTGTGGCCATAGTAAGACTCTTATGCCCTTGTTTTAGTTTTGTAACAAGGCCCAGTTAGCTTGGACTTGGATCCATGATTTTTTGAAACCTTTTTGGTAATAACCTTTCGACTATTAGAATATTTTGCTCATTGATTGGTTTATGCTACTTGTAAGATACATACAGATTTAGCATACTTTTAAAGTGAGAATTATCTTCTTTATATGTAAATAAATAAATTCAACATTACTTGATAACTCTATAGTTGATGCTCATTTTTCCACCTACCACTAGTATCTTTGTTATAGCTTCTTACTTTCTTGTTTCATATTACTCAATTATCTAACTTTTAATTGTATGGACTAATTTTTGTTTTCTAATCCTTTTTAACTTATAACCTAATTTGTTGACTCCATGGTGTGCTTTCATACCATCCTTTTTTTTAATACCCAATATATTACACATATATATAAAGGGTTGGTGATCTTAATTTTATTTCTTCCTTATTTTTCATTAATATAAAAGTTCTAGAATACGTAAAATTATTGGAAAAAATATAAGACTTTTAGATTTTTCAATTTTATCTTTAATTTAATTTCTTCCCTATTTTCCACCGATAAAACGTTCTAAAATATGTAAAATCATTGAAAAAAAATTAAGATTTCTTAATTTTTTGATTTTAACTTCAATTTCATTTCCAAGTAAACGAAGTGTTTCAAAGTAAATGAAGTCATTGGAAAAAAAAACCGAAGACTTCCATATATTCCGTAAATGAGGGGTTCCAAAGTAAATGAAGTCATTGGAAAAAAAACTTGACTTCCATATTTTCCAACAAAATGGTTTTGAACGCGAGTTGCTTTAAATACGTTTTCTGAATTATGCGTTGGTCAACTCTGTTGTTATCTCTTTAAATACGTCAGTAAAGCGCACTAATGCGCAGAGTAGTACGCCTAGCCTGCCCTTTATTCCCTCTTCGTCAGTTATATATGTACATATTGTGCTCGATTGTGGATATCGATTGTGGATTTCTTCCCAATGGCTTTCACTTCTCCAAATCATTTTATTGCTATTATTGTCATTGCTGTCTTTGTTATCCTCTTCACAAACCCATATCCATGTCTCTGCCTCACCAGATGCCATCCCGATGAATCTCAAGCTCTTCTCGTTTTCAAAGCCGCCTTGAACGACTCAGATGGCATTCTCGGTTCATGGGTGAATGGCAGTGACTGCTGCACCATGTGGAATGGCATATCCTGCAACAGTCAAACCAACCATGTGGCTGCACTTAATATCACCTCTAACAACGTCCATGGAGGTGTTATCTCAAATAGCTTGTGCCAACTTCGTTTTCTTACATTCCTGGATTTGCAGTCCAATGAATTGACAGGTACTCTTCCTTCTTGTTTGGAAAATCTTTCCTATCTAAATTTATACAACAATACGTTGAGTGGGAATATTCCCGATACAGTTTGTCATCTCAACAGACTTACTTATCTTCGTCTTGATTTCAACCAATTCAGTGGAAATATTCCATCGTGTTTGGGTAATCTTTCTTCCTTAAAAGAGCTTTGGCTTAGTCAAAACTATCTAAGCGGAGGAATACCGCGTTCCCTAGCCAGTCTTTCTTCTCTGAATACCCTTTTTCTTCGGGGTAATCAACTCAGTGGTAACATCCCCTGCTCCTTGGCCAATATCTCTTCACTTCGTAGGTTGGATATTTCTTACAATCAATTAACAGGTCAAATCCCTGATTGTTTTGGAAATCTATCTTTACTTCGGTGGTTAGAAATTGCTTTCAACCAGTTAAGTGGGATTCTTCCCTCGTCATTTGGTAGTCTCTCCTCCCTTGTTTATCTCTATGCTCATGGAAATAGATTCAATGAGAGCATTCCTTCCTCAGCATTACCATGTTCTCTACAGTTACTCTACATCTCCTTTAACCACCATGTGAAGATTTCAGAAAATTTATTTCTCAACGTCACAAAATTAGGTCGGTTGCATATATCCAATTGTGTACTCAACATTAGCACAACATGGATTCCCCCCTTCAATTTAAAAAGATTACATTTGATATCATGTAATATTGGTGGCCAAATTCCAGCATGGATTTCAACTCAATTCTCACTTGAGTACTTGGTATTAGCTAACAATAGTTTTGTTGGAGAACTTCCGTCTTGGCTATGGGAAAACAGTCCTTTCATGTTATACCTAAATGTATCAAGCAATCATTTGCAAGGGAAACTTTTTGCAAATACTTCAAGTTGGATGCAACTCAAACGCTTGGATGTATCGAGGAATGCATTGAGCGGACCCATGCCATTAATGTGGTCTCCTAATTTAAGAAGATTGATTTTGAATGACAATTTGTTTAGCAACAATATTCCTCCAAGCTTGGGCAGGTTATCCCTTCTTAAAGAGATAAATCTAAAAAACAACTACTTAACTGGAATCATACCTCCAAGCTTGTCCAATTGTTCTCAACTTCAAATACTGAACATGGGAAATAATAGATTGGAGGGAAGGTTACCAGATGCATTTGGAAAACTCAGCCAACTTTACTCATTAGTTGTTCCCAGAAATAATCTGATGGGATTGCTCCCTCCCTCAATATCAAATTGTTCAAAGTTGCAAGTTCTTGATATTGGGCACAATTCATTTCAAGGCCGAATACCAAAGTTACTTGGAAATCTTTCAATGTTAAGAGTGCTGGTCATGACAGGAAACAATTTTAGAGGCAGTATTCCTTTGGAAATTATGCAACTAAAAGATCTCCAGATCTTGCACCTTTCATCCAATAGTATCTCAGGTTTCATTCCAGATAGCATTCTATGTTTACAAGCAATGGCTAATATAAGCCAAGATGGTTTTGTGTTGTCCAATAAGGTTTATTATAAAGATGGACTTGACATGATTTCCAAAGGCAGAGATGCGCACTATGTGTATATTCTTTCACACCCTGACATCCATTGATCTCTCCAACAATGAATTGGAAGGAAAAGTTCCTTCTGATTTTGGAAAGCTGAAGGGGCTGAGATTTCTCAATCTATCTATGAACCATCTGAGAGGGACAATTCCAAATAGTTTAGGAGAAATGAGTCAGCTGGAGTCATTAGACCTTTCCAAAAATAAGTTTTCTGGAAAAATTCCTGAGGATCTTAAATTTCTAAACTCTTTGGGATCCTTAAACTTGTGCAACAACAACCTTTCAGGCAGTATACCCCAAGGACAACAAATGAGCACATTTGAAGAATCATCATTTTCAGGAAACCCAAATTTATGGGGCTGCCCCCTTCAAAAGAATTGCTCTTGGCCTAAATTTTCTCCTCCTCCTCTGAGTTTTACTAACAAAACAGAGAAAGGTGAGAAAAGGATCGAAATTCCCTAGTATAAGATAGCATTGGGAGTGTCATGTGGAGCAGGTTTTGGAGTTACAATCTCATTGATTATAAGCATGAGGTGGAGGAAAAAATACTTCGAGAAAGTTGATATTATTTTAAAATTTGTGTTTCCTTGGCTTAAGAATTGGACAGTATGAAGGGTTATGCCTCCACTTCAAAATGTGAAAGGTAAAATCAAATAAATTTGTTATATACTTATTTTTAATCCATTGGAGAATGTCTGCAATAATTATGAATTAACTAGAGAAATTACTTTTATTTGTTTGCAGTTTTGGACAGGCAGCTTTGACTGGATATGGATGTTTTTTAGGGGTGTTTATGTTTGAGTAAGATATAATATTGAAGGGATTGTTTCCTAGAAAGGGGATTTCTTTTGTAATGGAGAAGAACATAATTTTAGTCATAGCAGAATGTTTTGTACTGATAAGATCTTTGTTTACACAGCTGCTCAGTATCTTCAGGCACCATTTTTCATGTTCTGAATGTGTCGGAATTCTAATTTGTGTGAGATAACTTTAGCCTCTTGTATGCAGAATGAAACGAATTTCATGATAAATTTAACTTTTAGTTTTAGTTTGGGCAGGTAGTACAACTATCTCAATTTGAGTCAAATGTTTATGTTGATTCTTACACTTCCAGCTTGTTTGGAGATTGTCAAACCGATATGTGTTTTTTATATTTATATGCCGCTGTCATGGTAGTAAAATTGAAATACGGTTTTTATATTTTATACGCCATTGCCATGGGAGCCATATCGAGTGTTGAATATATTTTGATTTATATTTATATATAAAAAATAAAAATTAAAATTAAAAAAACATGAAATTATATAATTTCATCATTCAAATAAATTGTAATTGAAATAAAATAGTACATTGTAATGGAAATCCACAACAAAAAAAACGTACTGATTCTTCAGATATCTGAAACTGACTGAAAATCTATTTACAAACAGCGAAGAATGTGGACCTAATCTCGGCATTGTTTCCGCATTCCGTAGCCATATGTAATTGAAACAATCAGCATCAAGGCATATACCGCATTCTGAGCTCTCCCTGTAGATGCTAAAGGAGAGTTTATATTTCACCCCTTTTCAAATACAAGCATTGAGCGAAGCACGTTGAATTTCACAGCTAAAATTGGCAGGAAATCAGCTGTTTCAACAATATCCTTCAACTTAAAATAAATAAGTACATTATATAGAAAACAAGGAACCTCTTTTAGAGCTGGGAATAATGTTATCCAGTAATCCATTCCTCTATTAAGTTAGTGAAGAGCTGCTATGCACTGTTTACAGTAAATAAAACTCTACAATACTAGAGATTGCAAAACCCTAAATTATACAGACCCAGAAGAGAAAAAAATCTTGTACCACAATCTTATACATGCCCAATTAAATGGGCTTTCTAAATATTGTATGATCGTCCAATGCAAAGCTATATAAAATAAACATATTCTGTTTATATTTGAAACCAATCCATAGACCACAAAGCTTCTTTGGTGTGAGCACACATGACCCCGACCAAAAATCAATAAGCATAGTTATCAGACTCTACTCTTATTCTAGAGCAAATTTGCCTCTCAACATATGACTTGAATCATTTATGTAAGAAAAACGGATGTTTGTACAGACCCAACCACAGAAAGGAAAAAATAATAGCGAAGTAAAATAGTTCTCCGGCTGTTTGCATTCTCTTGGAGCATGTTTAGGATCTGTTAAAAGAAATAGAACATAAACATTAGTAAACAGGGTTTTGGTATATATGTTGCGATGAGCTTAACCAGCACGCACTAACCACCGGCGTGCTGGTGTCAACTCATCGGTCGTCGCTGACCTGTCAAACGTCGGGCTCGCACCGACTTCGAGACTATAACTGCGGCAGGTACCACACTTACCGCCAACGTCACCGTATGGCACTAACAACCATCGCGACTGCACAGTCACCGTCACTGTCACATCCCGCCAACCGTGGTTGAGAAAAGAACGGGAGAATGGAGTGATTTTGTAATTCGGACCATCAAGGGCAAATCTTAGCATTTCCCCCAATTTCTCTTGCGAAGCATCTGGAAGGGCAAGCGACAACCAGCGTCTGAGAAGGGTGACCGACAACTAGCGTTTGGGAAGGGCCAGCGACAACTCTCTTTCCTCCACGGTCTACAGTGAGTTTGGGTGCCTCCATGAGTCATAGATATATTATGTTCCAAACTTCAGCCAATTCGAAAAAGAATGTTATTTTGCCTATAAGGACAGGAAAATATGACCAATAATCTCCTCCAATGTCTCTATCTTCCCCAACCATTCCATGTTCCTTTCTCCCACCTTGTTGGGCTTTTACGAATCATTTTTTATTTTTACAGACTTTGTTTAGCTTTCCCAAGTGCTAATATCCAATTTAAATTTTTTTAAAGACCCAATCATATTTGTGTCTATTGAGAAACACTACAACAATATTTATCTCGAGCACAAACCATTGTGGATCTTCATTTCAAAGCAACTCTAGAAGACTCACTGAGCCTCGCAAGGACCCTTACAGGGTTTTGAATCTTACTCACCACTATCAAAAAACATCAAGGCATACCCAATACTAATATATGGTAGAAATCCCAATTCACATTGTTTGATGATGTCAAAACAAACTTTACCTTGTTGGGTGTGTAGCCCTGATCAATACTATAAAGAACATACATCTACACTAAGGACTAGTTCTAAGCCCAACCCATGTGGGTTTTGGGATCCCACAATTCAAACAAAGTGTTCACATGTTTAATCCTCATTTAAAATGGAAGTAAAACCCCGATCATGACTACAAGGCTGCACTATGCATGGCAAAGACTCCTATGGGCTTTGAATCCTAAAATGCATTGAGGATCCTACATAACAAAGACTTAGTTCCAATAGGGAAATTGGATCTAATGAACACTACTTTCACCCACTAGAACTTGACTTTCACCCACTACTAAACTTTAAGGTCTACGACTAATTAATAGCTCTAAGGATGTTGTTTAATACATGTTGCCATTAAGGGTCGGTTTAATACCATGATCCATAAGTTTATTGATTAGAGAGTTTTAGTACTCCAAACCCTTCGGATTAATGGCACCTCTTGCATCTACAACATTACAACACCCAATTAGTTTACGAATTGCAAGACAGTTTATATTTTCACTTTTTTTTTTATGATATGGGGAATACTTTTGAAGTACCAGGTATTAGTCGATACCATGAGATGGATAATTTGTATGCATCTAGCCCCATCTCATACATGAGGTGAACATCCTCCTACAATAAAGTATGTCATAAATAGGATTCTTGAATTTTAACATGATAGTAGATATGGACAAATATCCAACATAGTGAAGGAATTGGGTCTACTTTATAATGATCATATTGATCTACAATGACATCCCTAGTGCTTCCATCACCCATTTTCCATGTTAGTGCACATTACCTCAACACTTACAATTACTTTTTTGAGATAGTTTGTGAAGTGTAGCTGAAAAAATTAGTCATACATAAAAAGTTCTGTACATTTTTAAAATTTTAAAGTTCTTAACTTCTTATCATATCTCAATTCTTAAGAGAGGGGAGGGTTAACTGCATACGTAAAGGTGTCCCAAACAATATGTTTTTGGCCATCAAGTGTTGATGCACCTTCAACCTCAAGAGGACAACTCAAAGAGAAAAAATTATTAGGTAAGCGCACAGAGTTGGGGACAATTCCATGGACATTACTCATAATGCAATCACATTAATTAATAACGTGATCACATTATGTAATAACATAATCATTTTATATTAAATAGTAATGTGATCACATTATAAATTAATGTGATCATGTTAATAACGTGATCGCATTCTATGGTGCAAAAATAAAATAAAAAGGGAAACCCAAATGCAAAATTATTCATTTTACATTCAGATTTCCTAGATCTACCATTGTTTTGTTATTGCATTTTACTAAAAAGATTCCAAAGAGTGTCAAGAAGCTACCAAATTCACCCCACACACCTGTTGATCGATGATGACATCACATAGAAGAGGTAAGGGATCAAAATCTTCCTTATTTAACATTAATTTTTTATAATTTTCATTCTTTAACCCATGTTTTTAATTGTAATTTGTTATTTTCTTACATCCCATCCTGCTAACCCTCCCAACCCTCCACAAAACCCTCTGGTTGATCCTCCTCCTACCCCTCCACAAAACCCTATTGTTCCTCCTATCCCTCCACATAACCCTCCTACAGTTCCCCAAAACTCCTTAGAAATCAAGAAATTTTGATTGACAATATTATGGGAAACAAACTTGAAATTAAAAGCTTAATTGATAGAATGAGGGATCCTAGTTCAACCAACCCCCATCGCACCCAACTAGCCGATTCCTTGCAAACCTTATTAGGTCAAATTGATTCGATAACAAGTCAAATTGATCAATAGACCTCATATAGGGATACTTGTAGGGCATATTATGATGACAAGTTGTTATTCATTTAGGTCAAAAATTTGGATATTTTAAAAGCCAACATTTGTACCCTATTAATTGACCTAGCCACCAATGCCCCATTTCCCATAAGCACTAAACATTTTCCTATCCATCATTATGTACATAACTTAATCACAATCAATTTTTTGGATTGATGGTGGATGGTCTTTGACTATCCACCATGTAACAACCATGAGGTCTTATTATATTTTTTGAGGAAACCCTACTATGAGTTTGTCCCTAACTAGGTTCTCAATTATTTTGATTTTAGTGTGTTTTAGGGTCGTGGAAAAGGATTTTCATAGGATTTACTAGGTGCACATCATACACCTAATCGGTCTACATGGATTCATATCTACAAGCCTCTTGAGCTTGAAATCCCCTCCATGGTTTAGCAAGTTGTGGAGATAGATACTCTTCATGCTCTTATTTCATTCACCGATACACTCGTTCAACGTATGAGTATGCTTTCACAGAGTGATGCTAAATATATACCACAAGATACCTGTATGCAAAAATAAGTTGTTTACATATATAACATATACTATAGCAAGGTTAAAAACATGCTCTATATTCCTTTTTAGTATGGTATTTTTATAGAGGTTTCAGAAACATTTACTCTAGATCATTTAAGTAGATATCCAACAAGTAGTGTTGTCTATCCTTGAATGTCACCCAAGTGACTGTAGGCGTATCTAAATTCACAATTATTTCTTGATAGTCCCAACACAAGGATACTTCATCTAAAACTTGTAAAATAAATAGCATGTTTATAATATTTATTGAAAAATATCTTTTCTCAAAGAGCCTTTTCATAACTATTAGTGAAGCGTCACCATCCCTAACAAAGATTCATCCATTGAATTTAAGACCCTTTTCACTTTATTTATTTTATGGGTAATTCCAAACAAGCTTTGATGTGTGTCACAAATATCATGAGCTCCCCCAGTGGATGTTATTCTATGTAAGATATTGGTATCTCTCTCTTACTAAACATTATGTTCATAATCACACTCACAAAATGATTTTATCCTATTCCATAAAATAGATACAATGGTGTGACTCTAAGGTCCTATTGGAGTTAGTTATCCCTATCTGGTGGTTTTGCCTAGGGATCCTAATCCTAATCCTATGATAATGTCTCAATGTTGATGAGTGATGTGGGATATGATTTCTCTACTTTTGTCTCTCTTGTTTATACCTACGTGGGTGATGTACCTCCCACTATTTTTTGGCTAGATGGAGCCTAAGCTTCCCTATCCCTAACAATATTATTGAGTTTCTTCACCTGAGACTCTAAAACAATCACATTTTCCTCTAGGCCAACTATCTCTCTCTTATTATGAGGAAACTCCACATATGTATGGTAAGTAGGGGGGAAAACATATTTATGCTTATTTACACATGGATAACTATATCCACCAAAATATTATCAAGGCTCAAATAATCCGCAAGTAAAAAATCCTAACCAAAGTTTCTTTGATCATGCTCCACCACTAAGTGATTTACACTAAAACCATAACAAGAGAAGACATTTGATCTCCAGTCATATAAAAAAACAATAACTAAGTAATAAATTACAAAGTAACATAGAAAATAACTGAAAATAAACCAACTCACTACTTTAATTGGGTAACTTCAAGTTAGTATAGGTATAATTCCCAATTGGACCTCATCTTAGCATTCTCCTACTATCTTGTTGGTTCCTCTCTAACAAGTGTATGCTTTCCCTTATTTCCCCTTAAAATTCATCTCCTCCACCTCAATCATATGCTTTTTTATAAATATAAGTATCTACATATTATGGTAGTGGTTGTACTTAGTGTTGGCATCCTACCATAGTTACAACCTACATAGGATATTTTTCTAAATGTAATCCTCCAATTAGCACTCTCCCAACTTTTCCCGCAATGGTAGTAGTGTATCTACCTCATTAAAAAACTATCCTAAAATACCCTAATATAGTATAGCTACCAAATATATCATTTTTATTGTGTCCACCACTCATCAAAATTCTCTCAATGGTGGCAAACCTATCCAACTAGAATCCCTGACAGCCTACATTGTCCCAATCTCTAACCCTCACTAGTAAGGGGTCATGTGCTCGTACACCTAGCCCATGATGAGTTTAGGGTGGATGATAAATGTGGCCTTAAACCTCATGATCTAATATTTATCCATGTAAGCATATGCTAACACCTCTTAGATCCATGTAAATTTACATCTTCTCTCCTCAATAATCCTAACAATAAGTGACCATCTATAACAAATGAAATATGTCCCTTTGTCTCCCACCAAATGGGAGGAAAATATCCCTATTTAGTATCATTTTAGAGGGTCAGGATAATTACCCACTCCACCCCCACTAGTCTTACCTCATACTTAAAACCTATGTTATGTGCATCGACATCACCAAACTATTACACCCAATTAACAACCTTACCTCTATCACAATCCTCTATCAAGGCCATAGCCTTGACTTTAGCTGATAAGCCTAGTATCCTAATCACAACCTTGACAGTGATAGTCCACTCTCAAGGGATTTGTTGGCAAATTAAACCATATTACATGACACATCCTACTTGGTAAATAGGTTTCAAAGGAATATACTGGATGGGACAATAACCCCTATTATATATAGTGTGGCTAAATCATTGGTCTTTAATTTATCTATAATACAAGGAAGCCAATCACACTTCATCACTCTACTCCATCAAATGTAGGCCCACCTTTAAAACATAGTTTGAAATATCCCTAAATAGTATAAGTTAATCTTGAAAATTCATCCAAAAGGAAGTAGTTACGAGGGTCTGATCCTACCTAAGTCAAACCCCTAATTTTAGACAAGTAATAAATCAAAAACTAATATAGTCCAACATGTAATATAGCATAAATTGAATATCTTGACCTAAATATATTTATAATTATCAATTTGAAAAACAAGAAACTACTATATTCTATATTCCCTTTCACAGTTTTAATCCTCAAATTTTGGTTTTGGTACAAGGTTGCTACTCTAACACTTCAATAGATGGCTTATCAATTCAAATCTAAGTGCTTGTCTTATTCAATTTTATAATGTGTCATTGTGTTCATGTACTTATATAAATAAATATTTTATATACAAGTGTTTATATTGATCATTTTGGTTTCCATATATAAGATTTGATGTAATTTATATAAAACTAAGTGAGATCTTCTTTACATGAATAGTTGATGGCTTTTATTGACATTCCTCACTCTCTATGAATTGAGATAGACATAGGCATTACTACTACAATGTCATCTGCATAGGCGCTGACAGAGGTGTATATTAGTTCTTGTAATTTTGAAATGTATAAATAGACTTATTTTAATTATTTTTGTACATGTACTTGGGGAAAATATAACTTATGTATATGTATTGTGAATGCAAGGTTATCCTATGATAGTTAATAGCCCTAGTCAAATAGAGATTGGGGAAATTTCTCACGTTCTTCCCATATTTAAGATGCCTATTTGGACATCAAAGCCTGCCATTGACTTGATTGAGTGTGAAAAATAGATTGAGTAGGATTGTGAGCTTGCAATAAGTGTACATGTTTGAATAATTTTTTATTGTAGTTTAAAATTAATCTCTTAACAATTATTTGAATGTATTTTATGCTAATTTCATAATAATTCTTGTATTTGAACAAGCTCAGCTAAAAGCTAGCTATGAGCATAGGATCCACAGTTGAACCTTGGAAAAATCTAAGGCATCAGAGGGGTCTCCATCTACTAGTAAGGTGTATGAGGGAGAGTCTTCTTCGATGAAGGAAATAAGAGGGAGGTTATTTGATGAATATGATATCTTACACATGAAATGTACTTATTTTAATTCCTATATGGTAAATAATGCATTTTTGGCATTGTATATGCATATATGACATTCAACTAGGATTAGATACTATATTGGTATATGTCATTTTTTGTATGCCTATTACAACAATCTATGTATTATTGACATTGGACATGTATGTGCCTATATTGTATGCTTATCATGGCAATATATCTAATTTACATTTAGTTTCTATTTCATTGTGTGTTATTTTAGAGTGTTGTTTTGATCTTACAAATTATTATCTATCATATCTCATATATAATGTTGTACATACACAAATGAGGATTAAAAAAATATTCTTTTCAATGTTATATATCTCGGATCTTACATATATTTTTTTAAATTAAATCATTTTTTTAAATTGTTTGTATTGTAAATGACGAATGACACTCTTATCACTTAGGATTAATTTTTAAAGTTGTCAAATTTTTCAAATTGTTCAAAGTTTTTGATAGGTCAAATAGTCATTAAGTTTCTAGGTCTCTAGTTTAAGTTATCAAAGTTGTCAAAATTGTCAAAGTTCAAGTTGTGGTTATAAAAATATAGTTCTAATGCTTCTTGAGTGAAAAATGACACTTCCAAAACATCCAAGAGCGAAGATAACATTTAGGGCCAAGTTCTTGGCCTCCCATCAGGCTTGATTGACAAACCCATGACACATTCTGGCCTAAAGAACACCCTTCCCAATACAAGAAAAAATGCAAATTTTTAGGCTAAGTTCAAACATGTATAAAATTAAAAATGTAAGTGATTTACATGAATCATAAAATACATCACATACCTCATTAATCCTTCTAATCTCACCCTATATCACTTGGGTCTAATATTTGAGATCAATCTATTAGATAAGTTGTAGTGATGGGTCCAAAAATGCAAGTTTTTGTCTATGAACAAGCAACTTCAGGAACTCTAATTGAAATTTCTACCTTTGGCACCTCCACCTATGAATATATCACTTTTATCATGTCAAAATAGGCAAATTACATGTTATCACATAGCCATGACATTCTAACCCACTTGAAAGTGCAATTTCACTACCATTCTAGATAGCGAAAACACTTACAACAAATGTTATTAAAGTTCAAGTTATGGTTGTATAACTCTTGTTCCAATGCTTCTTGAGTGAAAAATGAAACTTATAGCACATCTGAAGGGTAGATAACATCTATTACTAGGTTTTTGTCCTCCTATCAAGCCCAATCGATAAACCCACTAGCCATTCTAGCCTCAAGAACACCCTTTCAAATACAAGAAAAATTTAATTTTTTAGACTAAGTTCAAACACATATAAAACAAAAATTGTAAGTAATTTATATGAACCAATAGATACCTCCTTAATCCCTCTAATCACACCCTAGAGTGCTCAAGTGGAAGCTTTGAGATCAATATGTTAGACAAGTTATAGTGATGGGTCCAAAAATGAAAGTTGTTATCAATGAACAAGCAACTTATCAAGATGTAACTAGCATTTATACCTGTGGGACATCCACTTATACATATATCACTTTTATCACATCCAAATAGTAAAAATACATGTTATCACACTTTCATGATATTCAAGTCCACCCGAAAGTGCATTTTTACTACCGTTTGGGAGAGTAGAAACATTGACAACAAATGTTGTTAAAGTTCAAGTTGTGGTTGCATAACTATGGTTTCGATCCTTCCTAAGTATAAAATGACACTTAAATCACATCTAGGGGGTGTGGATAATGTCTAGGACTAGGTTCCTATCCTCCCTTTAGCCTTAATCGATAAACCCACCAACTCATTCTAGCCTCAAGAACACCCTTCCCAATACAAAAAAAATTCAAAATTTTAGCCTAAGTTTAAACATGCATAAAAAAATTTTAAATCATTTCTAATAACAATCATATCCCTTATTTACCTCATTAATACCTATAATTTCACCCTAGAATACTTGGGTGAACATGTTTTTATTAATCCATTAGATAAGTTGTAGTGATGGGTCCAAAATAAAATTTTTTGTCAATAAACAAGCAACTTCTTGATCTCTAACTGGATTTTCTACCTCTAAGACCTCAAACTATGAATATATCAATTTTATTACATCTATATAGATAAATTACAATTTATCACACTGCCATGATGTTTAAATCCACTTGAAAGTGCAATTTCACTACCATTTCAGAGAGTGAAAACACTGACAACAAATGTTATCGAAGTTCAAGTTGTGGTTGAAAAATGCTAGTTTTGATGCTTCTAGAGTGAAGAATGACACTACCAACACATTTTCAGGGGCATAACATGTAGGACCAGGTTCTTGTCCCCCCCATTAGGCTTGATTGATAAACCCACCACCCATTTTGGCCTCAAAAACATCATTCCTAATACAAGAATAATGAAATGTTTTAGCATAAGTTCAAACATGCATAAAATTAAAAGTGTAAGTCATTTCCATGAACCATCAAATCCCTCATGTACATAATTAGGCCCTCTAATCTCACCCTATAGAACTTGGGGGAAATATTTGAGATCAATCCATTAGACAAGTTACAGTGATGGGT
Organism: Torreya grandis; assembly: GCA_037957365.1. NCBI lineage: Eukaryota > Viridiplantae > Streptophyta > Pinopsida > Cupressales > Taxaceae > Torreya > Torreya grandis. The sequence continues at coordinate 1,362,547 of JARHVA010004371.1, read as the reverse complement.
TCAAAAATGCATGTTTTTATCAGTAAACAAGTAATTTCTCAAGTTCCAATTGGCATTTCTACCCCTGACACCTCCACCTATGAATATATCACTCTACCACATCCATATAGGTAAATTACATTCTATCACATCACCATGATGTTTGAATCCACTTAGAAGTTAATTTTCACTACTATTCCAGAGAGCAAAAATATTGACAACAAATTTTGTCAAAGTTCAAGTTATGATTATAGAACTCTGGTTCTGATTCTTCCTGAGTGAAAACTAATATCGCCAACACATCTATGGGGATAACATATAGAAATAGGTTCTTACTTTACCCTCAAGCTTGATTAACAAATCCACCACCCATTCTGGCCTCAAGAACACCCGTCACAATACAAGAAAAACACAAATTTTTAGCCTAAGTTTAAATACCCATAAAACCTAAGCTTCTCTTAGCTTCGATCATATAGAATTATTTATTGGCAGTGTCAACCATGTGAAGGTAGAAGGTTATCTATCACCACCAACCTATAAAAAATTGTTAATAAGTAATTAAAAATGATATTTAAATATGTACTACTTAGAAAATAAAAAAACATTTTGTAAAATTGATTACGTCTACATTCGAAAAGTCAACATACATTCTTATTTCAATCCAATAAACCACTAAGATCTACTCTAACCTTAATAGTATCAAGAATATATTGATGATTTGAATCTCAAGCTTTCCATAGTTTATTGTTTAATGGCTTCCCATGATATTTTTCTAATTGAAGATTCATTGCAAGAATCAAAGTTGAATAGTGGAATATCTTCCTGTGTATTTCAAACTCTTCATACAACCATTGATCTAAATTTTTTATAAGATATCATCGAAACTAGGTTTCAATGACTACCACTAACCTAGTCGGATAGTCAATGTTTTCACCACTATAACTAGGGAAGTTAAATTTTTGTTTCTTTCTACACACCAACACAAGTAGTAATCAATTCCCTCTTTGTTATGCTCATCTACAATAACTACAAAAACATGCCTTGCACATTGAAAAAATCATTTTAGCAATAATTTGAAGATATATAAATAATGAGAATAAAATTTACATAATGAAAAATATTCTACCTGGCTTCACTAGATTAGATACATGGTCAAATTTATTTGATAATGTCATATCTATAAGTTGTAGTGTTATTGGAACCTGATATGTGTTGATGGAATTAGAGGTTAGGAAATCCAATCATCCACCCACTCTTGTGAATCACACTTATTATTAACAACGTCCATGCATGTAAAATAAAAACATACCAAGTGTCTAATATGAATGGTCCAAGAACTTGTATTTGAGCTATGAAATTAGTGGAGGTCACTTGAACCCATTAGAGTCATACAATCCCCATACTTTAGCAAGTGTTCTTCCTCCATTAACCAAAAATATCTAAAAATGGTAGAATTTGGTTGAGCACCATCACACATGTTCTCATTACACCATTCAACCATAGTTTTTGGATTTATCAAATGAATACCCTATTTAAATTTCAACTTCTCCATTGAAAGAACTCTTTTTACACATGCTCTAGCACCATCATGTTCCCCTTTTCCATGGCCATCCTTTATGGAAATCCAAATATGTTCTATTCTTGTGGTAATGTGAATATTTATCAACCAATAAAACATCTATGCATTTTTGAATTATGATGTGCAATTATTTGACCAAATGTAATGTTGATTGAAAGGAATGTTCCTCTGACTTAACTATTCATATAACTTCTGAAAACAACCTTGTACAGACTTTGAACATTATGATATGTCATCACTGATATAGAAATAGTACTCCCTTAATATTTTTTATTATTTCTTTGTACTATCATGTGCATGCATGAATGCTATATGCATGAATATGGAAACTTTTGATGAGTTGTAATACTACAATTAAACTTTCATTTGGGGTTTAAATGTGTAATTCTCTATAAAATCAACTACTAAAGAAATGGAACTAAGTTGGAATGTGTGCTTACATATATTGAAATGTTCATCCAACCATCTATCCCTATGTGTGTACCTTGCATAGTCATAAATAAATTCTCTCCATAAATTTGACCAAAAATTCCAAAACATGAATCTTTTTTGTAACAAGCTCACATCTTTTAGATTTTTTGCCATCTTTTACTTGAAAAGTCATTGATTTACATTTTCTTAAAGAAACTAATTTCTATCCAATGCACTTGTAATCTCCTCATGGATACATTTTTTAAAATTTGTCAATCCACCAAAAATGTTGTAATTTCCATTTAAACATGATTTGTTGTAAAATAATTATCCATCTGGTCTTTTGCAAAAGATGGTTGGAATAAATTCCCTAGATGATTTTGGTGGCAATTCAATGCTACACTCCTAAAAAATGTTAGTATGTTAAGTATAACAAATATGGAAAAAAAAACATCGTAGTGTATTGACAATTCACCATGTTTCCTACAACAACAAGTGCTGCATGTGTGATTTATTCTAACATAAAAAGGTTTTGCCATCTAAAAATCTATTTGACAAATAGAAATTTGTGGATGTTTTTCAAAAAAATTAGAGGACAAATATATTTGATTCATATCTATTAAATGTTTTGGATGTGGTTTATAGTTACTAGAACCAACTCTTCTTTTCACAACATCTCTTGCATTGGGTGAAACTCTTGTATTGTCTTTCCAAAATTGAGCAAGTAACTTTATGAGAGTATTGGCAATATCCTTGTCCTTTCATGAAAATCTACTAGAGAATGACCAGATCTCATTGGTATTAGGTTCATTAGATCTTTAAAATCTTTCAATTTCTTTCATTAATGCTTTTTTGCTTATATCAAGTTTTTGGCTTGTTTTTGAAATCAATAGTTTTGTCACCATTTCAACACCTAATACAGAAGTTGTCATTATATGTCCGATATCATTAAAATATTTATTACATGATATTGGGACTACAATATGATATGCATCATGTATATTTTCAATAATTTTATCATTTTCATCATCCATGTTAGATGTTCTTAGTCCTTATGTGTATATTATAGGTCTCATCTTAATCAATTTTATCAATAAAACAAATAAATGACATCTTTGACTGTAATTCTCCAAATTATGAAAGAAAGTATCCCAAATTTGTTGAGCCAATCTTCTTGAATGGTGATCAAACATTTTTTTATGTATTGGTTTTATAATATTTTCATTGACTTCAATTAAGTACTTATATTTTATACACACAATTCTTTGAGGTGTTGGTAATGGTGGAATTTGTTGAGAGGGTGTTTCAAAACTGTTATTACTTTCATTGTTTAGAGGTGGGATGATATTAAATTCTTCATTGTTAATTTATTCATTATATGTTTTCATGAAATTATATTGATGGTTAATTTCATCATTATTTATTTCCATCAAATTTTATTAATTCATGAGGGGTGAAGCATCATACATAGACTCATCATCAACAAAGTAAAAAACTTGAAACTTTGAATGTGAACTTCCAACATTAACTAATTTATTATTAAAAATTTCATTATTATTCATTTCATTATGGTCAATTTCATTATCATTCATTTCATTATGGTCAATTTCATTAGTACCTAATAAATTATCATTAATTGGCTCATTATCTACAGTATTTGGTTTATCAAGATTAGGGTTTGTACCATGTTTACCATGAAATTTTTGCATTAGTAGCTTGTGTTTCTCTTTGAAATATTTTAATTCCTTTGTGTTTTGTTCTTCAACAATTTCCTCTTCCTCGTCAAACATGATCTGGAACCCATCAAAAGGGACAATTGATAATTTTTCAAAGGTGGGGTCAGGTACACAGGTACGTAGATCTCACAAAAGTATGTAGATAATGTTTATAGGGATACAAGTATTAATTTGTGATAAAAATAATCATTAATAAGTGAGATTATCACTAACATAATAATAATGTGGTCGCATTATGTTTTCTATAATGTTTGAACCCATCCAATGCATCAATAAGTTCATATTGATAATAACACAATCAAATTAGCACATAACATGATCATGTTATTTTTGATATAAGCTTTGGGGTTGGTAATTGGAAATGAGGATTGAGTGTTGCCTATGTTAAGAATAACATGATCAAATTATACTTAATATAGATAAATGATTATGGATTGGGGATTAAGGCATTAGTGCATAGGATTTATGGATTAGGGATTCATGATTACAATTTATGTTTCAGAGATTAGGGATTAAAATTAAGGTCTAAAGTGAAGGTTCATAGATATTGGGACCTTTCCCCTAGAATGGCTTGGTTTTATGGATTCTCATGTCTCTCCCTTTGTTAAAGCCCATAGTTTTGAATTTACATTGTGATGGAAAGGAAATGGATCCCCATAAATTAAAATGATGTGAGCATTTAATAAAATAATAGGTGACATGCTTTTATGACATACATGGCACAAAAATGTTTGTGGGCATGTTTCCCAAAGTGCATTAAATGCCATATCACTTATGGTTTCAATTTGTTAAGTGGATGTCCAATATGATTCCCAAAGTGAATTAAATGCCATGGTATTACTTCTTAATTCATTTTTTTCTTCTCCTAATGCTTGGAGAAAGAAGCTATGAGCATGTCAAAGCCCCAAAAAATAATAATAAGTCATTCATAATAAAATGTGTTTTTGGGTTGTGATTATACCCTAGATGTCATCGTGTAGATTGAATGAATTAGTCAAATGGGGAAATCAGTCATGTGATTTAGGCCAAATTGAGCCCTATGAACTTAATTCTTAGTCTAGAAATGATTTCAATTTGGACTAAAATGATTGGTTCAAGGTTTAAAGAGTTTATATTTGTGGTCTATAGTTTAGGGATTAACAACTTTAAGGATTAGGACTGAGGGTATATGTTTTAGGGTATATTTATATAATCATGTAGGCAACTAGGGCAAATTTGGGAGCCTTTAACCTATATCTATGATTATAGAATGTTGATTTGGGATTAATTATCCCCCACATCATCATAGATTAAGCCAATGAAATCAATTTTGGTAATGAGTGATGCAATTTTAACCAAGTTCATCCTTGTGAACCTAATTATTACTATATATATATAAAGGATGTTAATTAGGATATATTTTTTGGTTTAGGGTTTAGGGTTTATAATTTAAAGGGTTTGCGGTTTAAGGCTTATGGTTTATGGTTTAATGTAAATGGTATAGGTTTTGGGATTAAATTTAAATGGTACAGGGTAATTTAGGGTTTAAGATATTAGATATAGGGTCCAATCACTAAGGTAATAGAAGAACATTTGAGCTACCTGTGACACTTATTTATGACTTGATTACCTTCATGTTTGCATTTTTTTATAAAAGTAGGGTCATTTATGTCATGTACATATTACATACATTTTATACAATCAATTGAGCCATAAATTTGGTTTTGGGGCTTAATTTTTCTTGGATCACTTAGGGAATCCCAAAAATTGACTAATTAGATCAATTCATGATAGAAGATCGATCTTTTGATTTTTCCTCAAATAATAAATTGCTATTGAAGGGGTTCAAATTGGCCTCAAATGCCTCCTCGATTAAAATAATCAACTAGCTCTCCTCATCTTTGGTTTACTAGGGTGAATGGGTAAAAGTAGCCCCCGTTTAATGAACAAATGCATAGTTAGATGCATACTCTAAAGGCTTTAGCCATATGTTTAAAAAGTGCATTTTTTTTTATATCTTGTGATAAAATTAGTTATATCCTAAGTCATGTATGTTTTTGGCATGTATTGGGCAATAGGGCATATGGATTATAATTTATGTTTTAGGGATCATTAGGTATTAGGGCATAGGGTTTAGGTTTAAAGAGGTCTGTATATTAATGTCTAATCAATAGATATACCATGTGTTCAAACCAGATTCTTACTACAAGGGATGTTAATTAGGACTAAATTGAAGTTGGTAAATACCTAGAATGTAACAGTTTGTAATTTAGGGTTTAGTGTTTAAGGTTTATGGTTTATGGCTTCTAGGTTTTAATTCGTATAAATGATTTAGGGTAAACAGGGTCAATCACAAAGATAATTGAGGATAATTTGAATCACTTAGACCCATTTATTACTATAGAATGTGTTTTTAGGTTGTCATTATACCATGGATGTCATCATGTAGATTAAGTGAATTAGTCAAATGGGGTAATTAGTCATGTGATTTAGGCTAAATTAAGCCCTGTGAACTTAATTCTTAATCTAAATAATGTTAATTTAGGCTAAAATGTATATTTATGAGTAAAAAATGTGAATTTGGGATCAATTATCCCCCACATCATCACAGATTGAGCCTATGAAGTCAATTATGCTAATGACTGGTGCAATTTTAACCAAGTTCATCCCTGTCAACCTATTTATTACTATATATAAAATATGTTAATTGGGACTAAATTTATCCCAAAGGCCTAATAAGCCTCAATGTAATGAATTTCATCCATAAGGTATCAATTAGGGATCCAAGTGCTCACCATATTAAAAAATAAGATTTTTTTCAATTTGATATGCAATTCGGTCCAAAAGATCTGCATGCAAGGAATTAGATTCATATATTATGTAAATTTGGGCTTACATGGCCCTCACTACATACCATATTAAAATAATAAATTATTTAGTTCTAGATGATACATAATTGGGGCCAATCAGGGCTTCCCCAAGGAATTGTGTCAACATAATTTTAATTAGGGCCCTAATTACACACCTTATTCAAATAATTAAGTGATATCATGAATCTAATATGAAATAATGAGAAATTGAAACCTATATAAGGAATTAAATCCATCTTTAATAACAATCAATATTTTTATTATGCACCAAATTCAATTGAAATAATATTTGGTTCAATATGATCTATGAAATTTAGTCCAAACAAGCATTGTGTAATAAATTTCATCCTTATATTGTCAATAGGGGTTTTTTTTTGGTCCCTAGTACATAATATATTGAATCAACCAAGTATTTAGTTCAATTGAATATGCAATTATGGCCAACAAAGTCTCCTATAAGTAACTAAATACATATAATGTCAATTACAACTTCATTGGCCCTGATTGTAAACAATATCTAGCTAATCATGTATTTGGTTATCTTATACATAATTGGGGACAATTGAGCCTCATGAAAGTAATTTTTTCCATACAATGGTCTATTTGGGTTCCATTAGCCTTGATTTCACACCATACTGAACCAACTGAGTATTTAGGTTCAATATGATATGCAATTGGGGACACTCGATCCCTAAACAAGGAATTACATCCATCTAATGTCATTTGGGGCTCTAATTACACCATGTTAAATCAATTGATATTTTATTCAATGCTATACACAATTGAGGATAACTAAGTCCTATGTAATTAACTACTTCTAACTAGAATATCAATCGAGGCATTTTTCACCCCATGTAATGAATTATGTCCATCTAATTTGTCCATTTTGAATATTTTTCCATAATTGCACATAATATTTAACTAATTGAGTATTTTATTAAGTATAATATATTATTAAGATTAATTTGTACTCAGGTAAGGAATTTTGTCGATATAATGTCAATTAGGGATTTGATAGCACACCATATTAAACTGATTGAATATTCACTTAAATCTAATACACATTCATGGTTAAATGACCCATGAGAGAGGAATTATATACATATTATGTAAATTGGGTCTCTAATTACACACCATATTATAAAAAACCAAGTATTTGGTTTACTTTGATACATAATTGGGGCCAACCAAGCTCTATCTAAGGAAACATATCCATGTAATGTCAATTTGGGATCTATTGGCCCGATTGCACACCATATTGGGATCATAATAATAATAATAAATTGATTAATAGGTTAATACATCTCCAATTATCATTTAATGCTATCAATTCTTGACAAGAACATTGGTCCCAAACAACCATCTTAATTTGAAACTAATATTTGATCTGAAGACTACTAGGCCTAATGGATCTTTTTTAGGATTTATGATGTTCAGAATATGTAACATAATTGTGTTATTAAATACTTTGATCATGTTAATAATGTAGTTAGTAACATGATAAAATTATATACATGATTGTGTTATTAACGTGATCATAATTTTTGAATTCAATTCCTGTGCCTTTTATCTCAGAAATGGCTTGGATTCCTGAGCCAAAAGCTTGGATTGTTAATGTACAACCAAGTTTTGAAAGCTATGAAAATAAAAAACAAATTTCAAATTTGATTGCCAAATACACTAAGAATTTCAATGTGAAAATTTAAAAACTTTATACCATCATGATGATCATGCTCTCCTCTTTCCAAAAATATGATTCTTATAATTTTTGGACTAATTTAAGGTTTTAAACTATATTTATTTCTACCTATGCCTTTTTTAGGCCACTAAATGCTATAAACATACATATGTATACATGTTCATGTAATTTGTATTTCATTGGTCCAAGTGAAAAACAAATTATATGGTTACGTAGTATGCATAATTCTACACACATTGAAAAAAATTTGATTTTCAATTTTTTTAAGGCAGCTAGGCATGACTCATGAAGGACTATCCTTTTCTTTGTCAGTTTTTAGGATATATTTATTTAAAAAATTCACAAAAAAATATAGGTGATGTGTTAGAATATTTTATCTAAATTTTTCCCAAAGGGTTTCAAATAATATTAAATGCTGCTAAAAAATGGTGTGCATCACAGGCATCTATATATTAAATTTTAGATGTTTGACCTAGTTATATTTAACTATTTAAGAAATAATAATTTGGAAACTAAGCTCTAAATGCTACCTTTCATGTTTTTACACCATCTTCAAAATTGGAGTGTAGTATCTCAAATTATCTACAGAGGTTCAAATTTTTGAAATTCTAAAAAATCATGTCCACGGGTAGGCCACTTTTTATCCCCTAGCTTTGTTCACTTATCCTTTTATTATGGGTACTTTATCCAATATATTTCACATGAAATATTGTGTCTTAAAATAGCTCTTTGTCCCAATTGGTTGTCACATGGTCGATAGGGCATGTTTATGAATTTCTATTTGGATAAACACAAATTTCCCATGGAATGATAAATCTTGTAGGAATATTTATTATTCCACAAAAAAAATTCTTCATATCTTAGAATTCTAACAAAAGACATGACAAGCATAAAATAAAAAGAGGGATTTTCATAACAAAAGGAGATGGAATTTTTTTGCTATGAAAAGTCACAATGAAAATTCAATAATGCTAATTTTGGACCAATTATACATACATTGACGAAAGTCCATAACATATAAAATAATGTGAAATAATTTGGACCATTCATCCATATGAAAGTAGTTTCAAATCTCTATAGGATATCATTTTTCATTTTAAAAATACTCATTATAAATAAATTTTCTAGTTTCTTAATTTTATTCAAAGTTTGATATACTTTTTTCCTCTACTTATCCAATATTAGTGGACCATAAAATAATATTTTCATAAATTGTCTCAATTCCATAGTTCAATGTCTTTCCATTTAGTTTCCTCTCCAAATACATCTTGTTCAGACTATGACATTGGGGACTCACATCTCTATTCATCTTCAACATTTTTTTGTAGACATCATCATCAAACACACTTTTCACTTGAACTATTGTTTCTATCATTGTAATAATCAGAAAATATCACACTAGACCCAATTTTATATTCATGAGTTATGTTTTCATTTCTTGTTTTTATAGTTTTATCTCCAAAAATCACCATTTCATGAAGAAGGGGATGATAGTAGTAAAATAATGCTTATGTGAAAAATTATTTGATAATAAGCATCTATACTTTTTTACTTTTAATCCATACATTTAATAACATGCACATCTTCATAATCCAAATTTGTATATGTAATATTCTCAATATTTCCATTATAAGCCTAGAATGAATGGGAGAGTATGATATTTTAGTAAAATTAGATCCAACATATATTTTTATTTAATTAATATATTAAAATTTTATTTGAATTATCATTAACTTATTAAAATATTTATCCATAAATTTTACATCAATCCATGGTGAAGTGCATTAAAATTTGAATAATTTATGAAGTGCAATTTTTTAGAAATAGACGATCAAGAATTTTCAATGAAATATTTGATACGTCAATCCTCAACATTTTAATAAGAAAGTTGAGGAAAGGGTAATGAAATGATATTTCAAAGCTCCAAGACTCAAAATAAAAAATAGACTTTCTTTCCCACTTAAACCTCATGTAAAATTACACACTTGATGTGTAGATACATGGCCAAGTCTTCAATTTAATAGAGGCATCTACTAAAAATGGAGCAATACCTCCGTTGATGTACATATTTTATTTGATAATGGATTTATTCCACCCTTCCACAATTTATATAGGTTGAAATGGCTTTGTGTCTGAAAAAATATTGTTATCCTTAGAGCTTCATCTACATTGCATAAACTTAAAAGCATTTGGTAATCTTGAAATGAGATGGCTTGCAAGCTTGGATGATACCAAAATCATAGATCCTTTCAACTATCTTGCAATTTACACATATATCTTTTCTGTTTTTGGGTATAAGTGTAAAAGAAAAATAGTAAAACTTAACCAAGCTTTTTGTAAGAAATGAGAGGCACATTATGGCTCCATCTCAATATGGAGGGCCATCAAATACTTGAAAATTACTAGTGTTGAATGTTAATATGATATTTGTCATATTGGATTCTTATATTTTTATGACACCACTTTAGAGTATGATGTTTATGTCAGAGGTGTTTTTACATTTAAGAATATCCTCTTGCCTATGAAGTTTATATGGCGGTCTTACTCCACCTTTATAAAAATAATTGATACATATTTCATAACTACATTATTACCAATACATTTCAAAAATTAATTTTTTAGATTGAAAATGATTGAATCTTGTGACAATCTATATTTTAAATTGATTGGGTAATTGATAATCACTATGTTGAAGAATTTGTTTTGTAAGATGTAGTGGATCCTGCATATAATTTATTTTCTATGGTTTGTGTGTTTGTTTGCAGTATGTCACTATTTTGAAAACCCTTCTCTAGTTGGAATTCCATTCACTTATGGAATTCCCTAATCCAACTTAGAGATGTAACAAGAGACTTAGATCAAGTTTCAGTTGAATTGAATGAAATTTTATTTTGGCCACCAGTTGCTTGGGCTACTCATGCAATTCATGTTGCCAAGATTTGGTGGAATACTAATAATGCTTTTACTTTGGATATATTAAAATAAAATTTGTCACATAAACAAATGGAAATGTTTGATATAATTTTTAAATCTAATCTCTTATCAGAATTAATTATTCTGTAGCATGGAATATCTTTGAATCCCATGATGAAAAGTTGGTTTGACAGACACTTTCATATAACTGGTTATGCAACATTCTTTCCAGAAAGATTCTTTTGTACATATCACCTTGTGATTAGATCTCAACTTTCAATGTGGGATGGTCTTCATGATAATTATTTAAAATTTTGGAATTGTCTAGATTCAAATCCTGAATTTGATCTCAAACACATGTTGGATGAACTTACATACCAAGAAGCAATGTGACAAAGAAGTCATTTTCCAACATAATCAAAAGAATATAAGGATGATAGAAATGCCTGTGATCATGATGGGCACTACTCAAATTAGTTGTAAATAACTGACATTAGATAGTGGTATACAACTAATTTAATATAGTTGTCTTCCATTCAGTGTATTCCATCCATAAAATCTTAGATAATGGCATTTACTATAGTTAGTGGCATTCAAAATTCTAAATGGAATTGTGACTCATCATCCAGAGCAGTGAACGTCTTTCATATATTATGCATGATAGAAATGATAGTTTTTTGTATAATTTTGTACATGTAATGAAGAAGAGTCTTTCATTTAGTTTCATAATTGTGCTTTGTCATCTCATGGAATTCCCTAAATTTAGGGGCGAAAAATTGTGGTTTGATAGGTGGGAGGTACAGTAGTGGTGGTTTATGAGGAAATCATTTTAAAAAATTGGTGGCCTATTTTGATACACTAAAGATCTAATAAATCAATATGGGTTATGCCCTAACCTTACTTTGGGTGATAAGGTAATGTACCATTACAATTTACTGGGATAAATTGCATCCCATATGGGCTCATAAAATTTCTAATGCACACATGTCGTAGAAATTTTTCTTATGTAACCTACTAACATTTCCTTTCATGTGGTGTCCATAAATACTATTATGTTTATGACTCTAGTTCAATAAATCTAATGATTAGTTGATGTAAAACCATAATATCACATGGGATTCTTGTAATTTCACTATTTTTTACCCTATCCTGATTCTATGCACTTTATAGTAAATTTGTTATTTTTAAAACCATGCCTTCATTTTATGGGATTCCTAGAAATTTCTCTTTTTTAAACCCTTTCCTAATCTATGGGCTTCATAGAAAAATCACATTCCTGCACCCTATCCACATACACATAGTTAGTGTGTGCCACTAAAGATCATAAATAAATGCAACTACCTTGTACATGCAATACTTTGTCCATTTCTATGTTTTGATGTATTTATTTTGATATTTTTTATAAAGTGTTTTATATTGATTTAAAAGAGGTTTTATACATTATTATAACCTTTTTTTTCATATTTTTGGTCATTTTTTCTTAAGTGGTTTGAATTCTCATATTTTAATTTATATGTGTAGCTCATGGCTTCTATTTCTGGTATGTTTGACTAGCACATGTGTTTATTGGTTAAGTATAAATGGAAAGGAAGACATATTTATATTAAAATCATGTTATTTTATCCTCAAAATGCAATCATACAACATTCTACCACTTTTATATTTGATAAATTATCTTTACATCATGCCTCTTAAATTTATTTAACATATGGGCTAGGCTTATGTTTGTATTTGCATGATCAAATAGGTGTGTTAATGGGCATCGATTTTGAAGATGTTTATCATTAAATTATAGGGGATAGGGATGTTCCTCGAAGTCCGATCATTGAGCTACATGATAGAGTGACTTTCATGTATGGGTTATTTCCAAATATTCACATTTGTTGCACAAATAGATGTCTTCAATAAGCATCATCAAGGCAGAAACAAAATGAAATGTGAAAAATCACTATGGATGCATTTATAATGCCTGATTTAGAAGACATTCATATGAATGAGTTTTTTGATATCTTGTCTGATTTTCCATTGGTCAACATAGTTATTGATTCTGACATGCATTAATTATCATTTACTCAATATGAAATGTTCACTTTATTAGATGTGATACTATTCTGCATTCTCTTCCCGTACTTGATGTAATTTTCAAAGAAAGTCATGATAATGTTTTTTTTGTATATCTGTTTCACTTCTCTTGATAATTTAAACATATCTCTATACATACTTTATTTTAACTATTTATATGGTGTCATGAACATCCTAATGTTTTTATATACAACACATTATAAAATAGATTTATAGCTTGAATGACACAATATGGGATAAATTTAATAGTGGATGAAAAAAATGTATTTGAATGAGAGGTAAAATAAATGTAGTCAAAAAGGGCATTCTCTTCTTTGTCGATGCATACAAATCTGATTGCCCATTTTGATGATGTGTACATGTTTTAATGTTATCTAGACCAAATTATGTTTATATTTTATGTATTATTCAATCGTTTCCCTTTTTAAATTGTAGTATATGATATTTATCATTCAATAAAAAAAGTCCACTTCAATACATGGAAACTTGCATTCACTCAATACCAAAAGTCCATTTCTAATTCATTTAATGAAATATTCTCCTTGTAGACTGTAATAGATGGCAAAAACGTGGGAAAAAATAATGAAAATTGAACTTAAAAATCTAAGTGAGGATCCATTTGATTGTAGTTGTATCAAGTTGGCTTATTTTCTTGATGTAAATGAGAACAACTTCTGGGTTGCCTGGGTTAAGCATGATAGGTTTGATGACCTCATCAAAGGAGAAACAAGAAGGGCATTATTCCCTACCAGTTTTCATGTTTCACATCTTAAGAAAAATTTAGATTTTACTAGAAAGGCTAGAAAGATCATCACCACCTATGAATATTTCATGTAAATCACCTCACACTATAGATTATAAGCCAATGTCTATTCATATGCTATTATGTTCCTTTCATGTACACTTCTTTTTATTTTACATGACTATTTATTTTTTCACCACAATCATTCAACTATTGGTGTTCATATGGCCCCGATGACTTTTCAGAAATTGTTGCCATGGCAAAAGACAAGTCTTTAATTCTCAAGTCTGAAAAGGGTAGTTGGCTGGGTCAAAGGCATATAAGGTGTGGTTGTCATTATCATTTCATCACATGACATATGGTTTATAGACATGATCATGTGTTACTCACATTTAATCAAGTGAAACACACAGTTAATAAACATAACTCTTTCCACGACCAACAATATGAAAAGTTCAAGGGCAAGAAATGTTTTTTTGCTCCTCACATCATTTCCCAACTTAATGAATGGCCCCACAGGCTACTATTATTATAAATTTTTGTTGATGCTATCCACCTTAAACACTAAGAGATGGTGCATGACAAACTTGTATTATTTAATGGTGAAATAGAGCAGGATGACATATACAATAGAGAATGATTGATAAAGGAGTAAAAATATGTGTATAATGATGATGATGATGATGATGATGATGATGATGATGATGTAATAAGGGTTTGGGATTGGGTGCTAGGTAATCTCGGCAAGTGGTTTTTCTATCAGGGATATAACGGGGGAGAGCTTGATGGGGATGGGAAAGTCCCCTTCATCTTGGGCATCTAACTCCCATAATAGTTAGAATGGTTGTTGAGATTTGAGAAGCATAGCTTATTCATGATGGATGCAACATTTGGGATAAATGCAATGAAGGTATTGTGCCAATGTTTTTAAGAGTAGTTGATAATATTAGTTGTTCTGATCTTTGTAATATTAAGAGGTTTCCAAATTTTTTTAATTTTTTCTTGTACATTCCCAACTATACATATTGTTGGTGTTTGATTCCAAACACAAAGGTGTACCCATTACATGGGTCATTATGTCTCAATTATGTAATATTGACATAAGAAAATGGATGAAAATTCTTATTCAAAGAGTGAATTTGAAAGACATTGAATAGATAATTAGTGACTTCATCATCAATAATGTTGGTAAGAAGATAAAAGCTATTAGGTGCATCATCATTATTTTTACATTCATCATGGATTTCATAATTGTGTGTTCATACACACCATCCCCACCTTATTTCACTAACTTATGCAAAAATATTGTGTTATTTAGGGAGACATTCGACTGTGAGGTCTACTTATGCATTTGCCATGTTCGCCACACATTATTGAATAATTTGATAGCAAAGATGAAAGATGATGATGTAATATGTGTGATGTTTGATGATTTGGAGTTCATAATGGATAGTTGTGCTGATGAGGACATGGATACAAGGGAGGCTTGAAATTTTGTAGATAGATATCACTCCTCTCAGCCCACTTTTGTTGAATACTAGGAACAACACTAGGCATACATGGTTAGAATGTGGTCGTGATGTTATTGGACACTTCTTTATTTTGGGCAAGACATGAATACATCTATAAAATCTTATCATTCCCATTTTAAATGTCATTTCCTAAGAATAGTAAGATCTTATGCACATCATAGGGTGGATTGATTTGTTCATGAACTAATAACATCAGTTTATATACATTATTGGTAGGTATATCTATGCAAGGACACTGACTTCCATAGGAACTTCAAAGTAGAAATACATGAAAATCTATCATGGCTATGAGAAATGAACATAAAAAATTCTCATGTTACCTTCGACAATAATAACCCTTATATGACATGGGTGTAAAGTATGAAATATGAGATGTTGCATTATCACATATTTAATATAATGCCTTCTATGTCGATGTGTAATTACTCATTTTCAATTCAACGATATACTTTCAAGCATGTTATCAAGGTGGGTTTGATGAGAAAGATGACAACTTAGGTAGTTGTAGAGGATTCAGTCATAATGCATGGTGTTAGTGAGAGCATAAAAAAATTGATGTTGAGTACCATGTAAGTTTTGAATTCCCCCTATACTATATGCATTGAAAACTTCAAGGTGACTATAGTTTGTGCAATATGTTTTCAAGTCCCAGATCAAAGACAATGGAGTTTAAATTGAAATTGGGTGAGAAGGCATGGATGTTGGAGGTTTGCACACCAAAATTCATGGTGTAACAGTTATAGCTATGTAATGATCAAGCTGTGCACTATAAGGTGTTGTATCAAATATGGTGGATAACACTAAAAATTAGATGAGAGGGGTTGATATTGTAAGTCTAGTAACTAATTGCAATCATATGTTTTTTTTGGCATTTCTAACTCGATGCTTTTCACTTTAGAAATAGATCATGTATACTACTAGAGTTGATGCTATTGAGGCCTTGATATGTGGATCATGAGAGATATTTGACAGATGTTGTAAAGTGGATAGAAGCATAGAAAGTATGGTATTATTCAAAAACTATATGGCATAGGTTTACAACAAGTTGTAGAGGATGGCAATATGAAATGCATAACACCCAATGCCTCATCCATTCCAAAAAGTGTAGGATGGGAAAGGAACTTCCACCTATAGATACATATACTTTATAGAAAACATGAATAGATGAGGATATCATATCATGTGTCAAGATACCACACTTTTTCAAAACCCACCTCGTAACAATCCAAAATGATAAGTCTAGGATGATGATCTTAACAGGGCAGCAAAGCAAGATAGGGGTGGACATAATACAGAAAATTTATCCTAATTACTACCCTTTATAGGTTTTAGTGATAGCACAATAAAAATGAATGCATGTAAAAATAAATAAATACCTTTTTTAAAGGTGAATAGTTCTCTTATACTATCCACATGATGTATCATATTGCATAAATGTACTGTCTCTTAAAGGATTTTCTAGATGATATCTAAGCCCTACCATGAGGAATGCATTAAATCTATCCATTGTTTTAAATAGAAATTGAATTTATAAATATTATATAAAAAAATAATGTTATTGATATTATATAGAAAAACAATGCAATAGTTCTAAGGTTCATTTGATTCATTAGTATCTTTAGTACCTTGTTCATGCTTAGAAGAGTCTCTTTGGTCCTGTTTTTACAACTAATTTTTGCATAAACTAATTTTTACATCAACTACCCTGATAATGTAGAAGTAATGGGAGAAGTCACCAACAACATCATTATCTGGCTCTAATCTTGCAAAAATTCACATTCAATGCTTCATTCTCCTTTCAAGGTCTCATCTGTCTTAGTCTCTACCAACATGCATACTAGTTTATGTAGCTTATACCCTTGTAAACTATATTTGATATTATCAGACTCCATTTTGAGTTTAAAAGTATTATCTCAATTTATCATCTTTCACCCTTCAACCTTCTTTAGACACAATTCACACATTAGCTTCTTCTTAGCCAATCTTGTTAGGTCTGAAGGACTAAAACTTAGTATGGGAATTAAGGACTTATTATTCTTTATTAAATGATCCTAAATTTTATCAACACATCTATCTTTACCTCTTCTATGCCATAAATCATAAGTTATCCTTCAATGTCTTACATCTAGCTTACAATATACCCTTAAGGATTATAGCCTTTTTTTTCTTATTTTCCTCTTAGTTTACCAATTATATGAGGCCTCCATAGGATATACGACTTTTTTATATCTCTCTCTATTCCCCATCAATTCCCCATTAAGTTTTAATACCCATTTCCTTTGTTAGTTATCTCTTATCTCATTAGGATAGACCTAATCAAGTCTCTAGGTATCCTTACTAAATACAATCAATTCTTTGTGTAAGAATAGTGACCATAACATACCAAAACATATAAAATATAACTTATCATGTCATAAAAATTAAAACTACAAATTATGGATTTATTTTGATGGTGGAAACTCTGAGAATCATCAAAACCCTAATCCTAGGGTTTTTTGTTTGTATATAGGCCTAAAGGTCTTAAAATCCCTTATCTCAAGTTTTGTGGTGTTTTAAAGGTCCAAATGACCTTTGATAGGTTTTCCTCAATTACATATACCTTTAACAATAGGTTGTATCCCTTTTATTAACCATTCTATGCTTAAGTACAATGAAACTCAATTGACTGTGTATATTTCCATTGACTGTACAACTTTCCTTTAGGTCTATATTTCTTATCAAAATTTATAACCCTCACCTAGGTTATATCTTAAGGTTCACACATTTATTAAATTACAAGACTCACCTTATCCAATTTATCCTTTCCATTATAATGTTCAATTTTAGTTCCCTTTTGTCTACAAACTGTGTAAATAGGTTAAGGTTTGGTATGCCCATGTCAAATGTTTCCAATAATCCAATATGCATTCACGAGGTTATGATAACTTATCAAAATTTAATATCAAGATATAAATATCTTAAAAAAATTTCTTAGACACAAAAAATTCAATTTATTTATCCCTTATCACACTCATGTATTCATTTTGTCTTAAAATAGGAAACAAGGTGCTAGTATGTCTAGACATGGTTCCTTTGTTCAAGATGGTTGTATATTATCACTTTGTCATTACCTTATGTATAAAAAAAAACTAATTTAGTCCTTAAATGACCAATTTTAATCTATACATCATTCCTTTCATATAATCCAGACACCATTTTATAAGAAATAACTGTCTACTTTTAAATTGATTGTCATAAATGAAACAAGGTATGAGGATAAAATTAACTCTTATTGCTGAGTTTTCCATATAAAAAAATCTTAATCACTCATATGTAGGGTTTTATAGATTCAATAAATCTAAAACCAATAGCGTAATGGTTCAAAACCTCCCAATTTCATGAAATCATTCCAAAATCTCTTATTGGACTGTTACCTACAATCACCTTTTGTTTATCACTTAGAGTCCTTCATTTAACCACAATTATACACAAAGGATAAAATTTTTATGGCCTATAGGCATTCAAGGACAAAATTAAATAATATAATTTCATATAATGAATGGATAATACACAATAGATCACTTTATTTTATTCATATCATTATTATTTGTTACAATACAGTCTATTCTTGGACTTGAGTTCTTTCTTTATTTCTTAAGAGGTTTTTTATTCATATACTTGAGTTAATTCATTAAAGTACATAATTTACCATACCTAAAAACTCTAATTATGTCTTTATCTCCAATAACACATCATCACCAGTCAAATTACCAAATTTTGGAATTTTCCTAGGGTTCAATCTCCTAATATACTCAAAACCCTATATCAAGGTTTACCCTTGTTTGCATATGATCGAGAGCCTATATAATTCACTATATTGAATTTGGTCTTATTTAAAAGGAACCAAAAGTCATAGTTAGGTATATCCCCTTGTCATCCACCTTATTCAATAGATTAGAAACAAGGATTGGACTTTTGTTGTCTTAATTTGGCCAAATGACATAGTTTAACATCCTTCAATTTGATTGTACAATAGTTTATGGGTCCTTTATTCCTTCACAAGTAATATAAACTTTACCTAGGTTATTTATTGAGATTAATCCACCTTAATAAACTATCAAACTCACCCTATCTAATTTTCAATCACCTTATAATTTTCAATTTCACTTCCCTTTTCTATGTAGATTGTGTAAACAGGGTTATGGTTGTGTGTGACTTTGCAATGTCTACATAATAGTTTCTCATCCAAAGTGATCACAAACCACTAATGGAAATTGTATACATTCAATTCTACTTATTCCATATCAATCTTCAATCCACCAAACCTTCAAAAATCCTACTACACCTTCATTTCATTTCTTAATACCCTACATATAGGGTTTTGGATTGCATATACAGGGTTTATCATTCAAGGGGACTATATGTTCAAGTTTTAAACTTTGAATTGTGTTTCATGGTATGAATTATATGATATTCAATTATCACATTACCCACATTAATTTTCAAATGACATAATTATTTATAATTACAAAACACCAATAAAACCCTGACTCACCTTCATACTAGCCTGATATGGCAAACATATAGAACTCACTAACAGAGAGTACATTTCATTTCCTGACTGACGTACAATGTAAAGACCTAGTTTAATTCATATGTGACTTTTAGGAACAACAAGTCCATGATTAATATGTTGAGAAAATTTTCCTTATTTTTTCTTGAGTGAATCATACATTCTCTTTCTCACTCTCAAACCTGTATTCATTGCACTTAGTCCTATAACAAATACATTAGAAACCTGCATACGGATTCATGTATCACTTAATACAATTCATAATCAATCTCAATACATTAAAATCCCCTTCCTATGACTTTGAATGGATCCCTCAAACTAACTTTTCTCACCTAACATCTTTAACACATGGATCTTAAGGCTTTGAATGTGTGTGAGAAAAGATATCCTTCTTTTTCTTTGCTTAAGGTTTTAACCCTAATTACAATCTTTAGAGTTGACCTCTCTACCCCTCAAATCCATCCCATATTTGATTTTCTTGCATTATCTTCTATTTATTTATTAGTTACATGTATGTAGGTAGTTACAAACTGCGTGAGGCATGAAATTGTATTTCATTTACATTCTCTTATGCATTTGACTACCATATATCATTTACATTCTCTTGTGCATTTGAAATTACATTATGTTTTACCAAACTCAATAAAACATCTTACTATGTTGATTAAATACATGAACAATGATTAACTATAGTTTGTGAATTAATTTTGGAAATTATCTCTAATTAATTTTTGTAATTGTGTGGCAGGTCGCATTAATACTACAAAATATGGGGTGTGTTATCAAAACAAGAGAGGAATTCCATAAATTCATATGTAAAAAATTAAATTTACTAGAGGATATAAATGTGGAATGATAAACCTAAATGAAATATCATGTGTGGTGGTTGATTACATCAATTAGAGTGGGATTAGAACCACAAAAAAATTCAAGCAGCCTAATGGATTACGATGGGTGAATGTTCTCTTGCATTAAAAAATGACATATCCTTTGTACCACATTTAAATGGTGATCTATGAGTACATGTCATTCATAGACAAACTCTATCATGACTTTTACATACAGTGGTCATAGGAATGGCCACATGATGATGCCATTTTTCCTGATGTGTGGTGTACTCCCAGTGCCATTCTAGCCTATTTGAGGCCCTTTTTGGAGAAGTTCTCGCCAATGAAGGTATATAATGATTTGGATGTCTATTTGCATCCAAATCAAGTAAGGAATATATTAATTGGTATGAAACTACCATTCTATGTATGTTTTGAACTATATAACATTTGAAATAACCTCTTTTAGGCCTCCACTCTATATCTGGCACAACCATATGCAGCATTGTGGAAGACATACACAATCTCCCACAACATAGACTTTCCTCTCATCCAACTAGACCAAAGTATTTCAAAAATAGAACAAAAATTTACACACATGTTGTAGAGGATGAAATCAATGGTGATTACAATCCATCAAATGAAAGTGATGGTTTAGAAATTGAATAGAACAATTTTATCAAAATATTTTTCAATATTGATAAACAATGCTTAGTCTTGTAATCAGTTATTTTTAAATATGTTTATTTTATTTCTAAATAAAATACATATTTTTTTGTCTATTACATATTTGTTTGTCTATAATAGTGTTTGATGTTCTGATCATGTAATGTTTTGATGATCAAATGAATAAAGAAATAAATGATTATGTGTTTTCATGTCCTTGAATAGTATTATATTATTATGAATGAAGAAATGTCTTTGAAAGGTTGTTGAGGCCATGAATATTTTTATATTTGAGTTAATTTGTAGTTTTGGGCAAGACTACAAATTATAGTTTGGTAGGGAGCAATGGGGTGACGTCTTAAAGTTATTTAGATAAAGATTACATTTTATGTTATTCCTTTCATTATTAAGTAATAGATACAACACCTCTTATATCTCCCTAATCAGGTATCCAAACTCATTGGAATGTTCATCTAACACTAGAAATGGATCCAACCCCCTCTTAGGGCTTTAAACCCAGACGAGACCAAGTAGGTCATCCTGCATATTTACAAGTTTGGACCACATTTTTTGTTTTAGGAATATTTGGATTGTTCCTCATGTTGTTACATGTCTTATTTAACTTTTTTCACCATTATTCAAGGTATTTTACACCCTCAACTCACCTAGTTATCCTCTTCCTTCAAATTTTGTAGGTTAGCATCTTAGGGGAGTACCCTCTATTTAAGACAAAAAAGAGGGTACTTACCCTAATATAAAACCAAATATTATTATTTGAGTATTTTATCTAAGTGGTATTGGTGATATGTACAATATTTCATCTCTTGATCACCTCATTAGACCTTCCTAATGTATCAAAAACCTAGAGAGACTCCTAGGGAATTTTACTATGTGTAGGGTCTTGACATATGATTGTAGGTTGCACCATTGAAGTCCATATTTTGTATTGTAAATAGAGGATAAAATCCTATATAAAACTAAATATTATTTTATGGAGGTGACTTAGAGGATCAGATTATGTAGAATACACTAAATGATCATAGTGAACAAAAGTACAATTTAGAGGCTCTTAAACACTAGTATTCTCTAGTCATACACCCTCCTTATTTTGTAGGGTTATACCTATATGTAGGGACTAAAGTATGAGTGAATTTGGGTTCATCAATATTAATTTTAAAATTTTCTTGGAGCATCAACAAAATTTCCTAGTGATCTGATTTAGAGCTTTAGGGAAATTGTCTCTGAGTTCAGTCACCATCTATGACTATAAGCTTTTAGGTCTGCTTTCCTATCTATCATTTCAAACATATTTTTCATGATACTATGACCCAAAAAGACCTAAATAAGGTTCAAAATAATGTTAAATCTCCTTTATGACCATGCTTAGGTCTTTGTAGTATCATGTATATGTACACATAATAGTGCATAAGGTAATAAAGGTAGCATATAGATTGTTCATAGAGTATGACCTTAAATTACAACTTCAATGAATCTCCATCTTCTTCAAACATAATTAAGACATAAGAAAGTTATTAATAATCCCTATAAAACACTTCAACTCTCTGTGTATGGTCACCTTTAGATGACAACAAGAAACAAATTCACTCACCTCTTATACTTACATCTACCAATTGAATTGGTTCTATAAGTTACTTGTATTATTTTTATTTTTTCTCAACTCTTTTGTTCCCAAATTTATTTATCTTATTCCATATATTTATAGTCTTTATCTTTAAACAAAATATTCAAACTTTGCTAGTGCTAAACCTCTTTACACCTAATCTCTCTTGTCATTCCTTTATACTTGACAAAACAGGCTTGGATTAAGCACACTTACCACCAAACTCATGTTTCATTATGAAATTCCATTTATTTAATTTCATTATCAATAAAGGTTTCCTAAGATGACTCACTCAACTTATAAATTCTAGAACCATCCTTATCTTTCTTACACAACTTTTGCCTATCTTCCACATTGACCTTGTAGCATTTTTTTAAGTCTTTATGACATTGTAAAAACTTGTACCATTACATATTGGAAAAATAAACCTTGTTTGGTGTACCCTTTATCCTCATCCATTGTTTCAAAAAGTTTAACTACCTAAATCCTTCATTTTTCACCTTTTTAGGCACAACCTTGCTCTTGGATTAGGTCTTGAAGGTTTGTTACCATTTTGTGATAGCAAAGTCTACTCAAAACCATATAATACCATACGTATTCAACCTGAAACTCTCAAAATAATTGAAATCATATTCGTCCATAAATTTTTAAAAATAAATTGGATTTTATACCAGTTCTTTCTCCCATAATACTTACTTTTCCATTGAAACCCTAGGATAGGGTTCTTAATAGTCTACACAATCTGAGAAGGGTAAAAGTTGAATTCCAAGGTTTCTAAGGACTTTAAAACAACTGTGAAGGTTATTTTAGGATTATATGACTTCAATCCATCTTTCAAAATCATTTTAACCTCACTGCATTACCTTTGATCATGTGTTTTCTTGAATGTTTATATAGATACACTGATCTTCAGAACTATGCACAATTATAAATAACTATTATGTTGTAAGTCATTCAAATGGATTTTCAACCAATTTAATAATTTTAAAATGTTTAAAAATGCTTATCCTTATGTTTCATTACATTTTAGGATTCCATATGCCCCTGTTCTAGGTTACACTTGCTTCTCTATAGACTGTGTCCTAGCACACAATGGTTTCCATGATTGTGAACTATGTCTATGAACTCTACACAACTTCAAACACTTAAATCCTTAAAAACACCTTATATAATTATAAATATGTTTATAACTAGTATTAATGATTTTACACTTAGTTTACAAGTTGTTTTTATCATAAGAAACACATACTCAATCCTCCTTTTTATAGGAAACAAAGTTGTATTGTTCAAACATAGAATATCCTTTACCATAATGAACAACCATAATTTACAAAGAATCTTAAAGAAATTTTACGTCATGTTATTAATTATCCACATATTAAAATAGGCCACTAAAAAAAGTATTCTCCTCACTCACCATTCAAGACACAATTTGATAACACACAGGGTATACAGTATTGAGTCCTTTAGCCATCTTATGAGATTATCAAACCAACTCAAAGAATTTGATGTTAATCTAAAAAATATTTTAGTTAACAATAGAACACAAATGTTTACTTACCTAAAACACAATAATCATCATAAACTAGTTGTCACCCTACCTTCTTTCATTCTTTGACAGTTAGTTACATTGCCTTTGAACAAGAAATATAGTCCTTGTGTTCTTTTTTTATCCAAACAAGAAGATTTTTTCCATTATTCAGGTTTTTATAATATTTTCTCTTAGGATTCAACCCAAAGAACCTTTTTTCTCATTTGGATCTATCTACATCATTCGCATGCTATATCAATACCCCTAACACCAAATTATTGCTCACTACCAACTACAGTCAACTAAAGAGGTTTGTGAACAAGGTGAAGCACTTATTGAGATCATTGTACATACTTAACTTGTAAATAAACTTATTCAAAATTTTAAAACCTCTAATCACTTGGAACTCATTATAAAACCATTGTATGGTGATCAACTAGCATGAAAACATATTTATACATGAATTGGAGTGAAAATATATTGGTAAACAACCATTTCCCATACTTTTATAGGTCTCTTAACATTAACCTACAAAAATTCTAAACATAATCATTTTTTCATTCTTAAAAAACATAAATACACAAGATGAAGTAAGCAACTAGAATAAAATAAACATTGATTTTGTAGATTAAAATGTTAATAAGCATGAATCAATTGATATCCATCCAAAGACATAATCATACATCATGGAATACCAAGCACATAAGTCATTACACATAACTAATTATCATTGTTTATGTATGGAATAAAACATCTATTGGGAGATATCCCATTGTGTTTTGAACATAAGATTCAAATTCCACCATCAAAATCTATAATTGCTGCTCATATATGGAAACTATTCCTCCATGCTTTGATTACATGGCTCACACAATCTCCACCCTTGCATCACAAAGTAATTTTATGTAGGAATCGACAACTTGTAAATTGATATAATTTATTTCAACATCCATCTTCTCATCCCTCTATGTGTGAAGTGTACATTACAACTTTTTGACCTCTTTGATCTTGCCAACCAACATAGTTTCCAAATTGATAGCCTTTACCCTTGTATCATCAAGAAGCTCAGTCAAAAATAGGTTTTCCCTCTCAAGTGATTATTTTTTACAATCACTACTGATAGTTAAAAAATATGATGTTATTTTATGCCCATTGCATTCTAGGATCGAATCCTTACGAGAAGTTATTTCATGTCCTTGGGAAATTAGGAAGCCATATTATCTTCTATATTTGGGACTTCATATGTAGAAAATATGATACACATGAAATTCAATGATAGCATTTAATAATTTTGGCATTGATAAGCTAAAAAAATTATAGAAATAAATGAGGGTCAATGAGAAAACTCAAAATCTAAGAACATCCAATTTTTTTATATTACAAATAATTTCCTTACACACATAGAGATTTATAACTTAAATGAAAATAATGAAATAATTATATTAGAGTATGAAATATTTACTTATGTCATGGTCATTTTGATGTATTTAAGTGTTTCACCATTCTTTCTTGCACCTCCTACCCTACCTCAAACCATGGCACATAGACATCGAGAGTTGTTATGTCGATTGCCTAAATAGATAAACACATAATATGAGATAAAGGAATGTTAGAGAGATAAGCCATGTATAAAAATATTTTATTTCACTCCTTCCCACCATGGTTAATTTTATATAGACATAGAGACATGCAATCATGTGGAATTTTTCACCAACATGTGAAAGAATAAAAGGAGAATAAGGTATACATGTGAATATGATAGATTGTCTATCGAAAACATCACATACTATAAACATAAAAAATATATGGTGAGTACATGGGAAAACATTGCATAATTGAACCATGCATGATTGAGAAATACATTGGTAAATGTAAATTAAACAACAAACCATTGCTTAAATCGTACATAAATAAAAAAACTACATATCCAACACAAACCAAAAATGAAACACTTGTATTCAAATCTCTTGTCCAAATAATATTTTTGACCACACATCATACATGTCATACATGTTATGACAAAATGTATGTATATAAATAATAGTGTCCAAGGTAGTAGCCACAAGACAATATCAATGTTCATTCTGTGGCTATTAGACCTATGGAAATGGACAAACAAGTGGAAGAAGTCAACTACATGAATGCACATATATGCATGTCACCCTAGACACCTGCATTTGAAAATGCGTAGTTTAGAAATCTTGAAAAAATGTAAGAACAAGACACCAACATGAATAATAAACTTGTCATTTTTAAAAAAATAAGAAGTAAATATAATACCTCCTAAACAGGGTCCATCCATACCTATGACTACACCAACTCATCTCCACCAAAATCCTATATGCAATAAAAATATCCAATACTATCAAAATATATAATGACAGGGTAAAAAGAAAGGTAGGGGAAAATTAAGAGTGCATATAATACCTAGTCATTGCAATAAGTACAATATCAATTTTTGAGGAAACCTATCATGCACACTTTCATTTGTTATGCCCCCCACCCCGATGAACATATCTACTATTTCGTAAATGCATTTATCTCAAAGGAATGTGATTGTCATCACTATAATGGGTTTGAGGGTCATCCCTCTATAATCAAAACAATGATTATTGTAGAAATATAAATGTTAATATTGAGTAAGTTGAGTTGAACATAACATTAACTTCATGAAAACCAATGAATAGAATGCATTTAACCTAAGGTCCATTGTTACATGAACTTTGTTACTTCTCTACCAGTTCTCTTTCTCACTTCATTTTTTTATGATATTTTCTTCATTGACTATAGGATTCCCTTCTCTATGCCAAGTTTTCATTCAAATAATATGCACCCATCTCCTCATTGATATACTTCCAAGATATCTCACTGAGATAACATACCTTGAACACATCCTCCCTAGCCAATCATGATATTTCTATCCTATCTCTCTTGCTGATGCTCTATTTTTTCAAGAGTCAATCTATTGGCCTCCTTTCTATTTGCCTTTTATTGATTTATCTTTGATTAGGATTACATTCTCAACATTTGGTACACCTAGAGGGCCTCCTTAGAATGGGTTTTCAACCAGGAATCTTACGAAAAATGATTGTTAAGTCTATATCATGACCAAAATGGATGGCCACCATCATATCTAAATGTGTCACATGACATCAACAAGTAAAGGTGTATATTATACCTCACAATACCCTAATCCTTGATTTAGTACTACCATTAATACTATCATTTAACAAGGAAGAGTTGTGAGGTTAAAATCATAAACCAATCAAAAAAATATAACATCATCAAACATAATAAAATGTTAAAAGCATAAAATGATAAACATTAGATAATATCACCAAAGATAATCAAATGTATTGAGTGATGGATTCACTAAGTCAGAGTGGTCAATCATCGTATCTAAGGAGGCATGGAGATATAATGGATAACTTCAATCTGTAATGGGTTCATATGACACCCAGACCATAGGATCCTTCTTTGACATATAGTGGGAAACTGTAGGCATGAAAGATGGGGAAGAGGCTCAGAATGAAAGGAGGAAATATAACCAGGGTTTTTATTCACCTTTCTTGTACTATGTTTAGAATATGACCAAGGTTATTTTGGCTATTTTTTCAACATATTATCACACCCATACTCCTTATAGTAAAGAGGTTGTTATCAATCCTTACAAGGTCAAGCAACTAGGGTTTGTCAATGTCTACCAAATATATGCCTAAATGAAATGTTGTAAAATGTTTGATGAAATTACAATAGTCAACATTATATCTAAGTTCAGGGCACTCCATTATCATGTATAAGGGGAGGGAGAGGAAGGAAAAGGGGAAGAAGAAGATAGAATATTATTTGATAAAATTCCTTTGCAAGTATAAATTTTAAGGAGTTTGATTTTCAAATTTGAGGTTCTTGTGGTTGATTGTAAATTATTTGACAATATGAGTGAACCAAAGAAATAAAAGGTGAATCAAATAGGGTATAATATAATGGTGATATATCTATTATTAAAATAATTTGTCTTTGGGTGAAAGCCCTATAATATATGATAGATTTAAAGTTGAGTTTAGAGGTTTCCTCAAGAGTCTGTATAGAGTTATAATATCTACTGCATAAGGGAAATGAATTGTAGGATGATTTCCCAGTGTATGGGTATTGTCTAGGAAAAGAATTGATCATCTCCATGGCTTCAAGACTACGAGGAGGGGTGGAAGGATTGAATAAATCAAATTCCTCTAGACTAGATTCTCACTCCAAACCTACAACATTCAAATAAGCCATCAAAAATACAACTTGTAAGGAAAATACAATGAAGGTAAGTCTTCCTTAAGCCTTATTGTAGATCAAGAGAAGGAGGTACCCTTAGTGGATATTATACATGAGGAATTGGATGAGTATTTTCATACTCTCAAAGAGGATGATGTAATCTATCAATTCAATGGATTATGAACTTCTTCAATTGCATTATATCAATGGATTTATGAAAACTGGTCAAACCAATGTGAGATTTCTTTTTATTCTAAAGGTTTTGCTGTAGTTCACTATCATGAAAATAAATATTATTATTAATGTCTCATGGGAGGCCCTTGGTTTTGGGGAATTTAGGGTTATTTATCATTCCCTATTTTTTTATTTTTGATCCAAACTTCCTCTCTATAACAAAGATGCTTATTTGGGTTCATCTACCTAACCTACCTCTACATTTTTGGCATGATTATAAGGGAATAGGTAATGCTTTGGGGTAATTTATAAATAATGATCATGAGAGAGCTGATTCAGGCTTGTGTACCTATATTAGAATTTACGTAGAGATTGATTTGAGTAAAGGGGTTTCAGATAAAGTCATTTTGAAATATGGTGAAGCTCTTCATGATAAAACTCTAGATTATAAGAATACTACTTTTAGATGCAGCAAGTGTAAAAAACTAAGTCATCTTCATGCATTGTGTCCTCTAAGGCACACTTTCATAGGAAAGAAAGAGGGGGAGAAATCAAAATCTATAAAATAGAGTGCTCCAAATTCAGTGGTAGTGGCTGAAGACTATTTTGAATTATTAGAAATGCAAGAAAATATGAAATTGAGAGAAAATAAGAAAGGATAACAATTTACTCTTGATAAAGAAGTTGAGTCTAAGGTGGAGTCAAGAGATGAAGTCCAAAATATTCCCTTAAAACTTTCAGTAGGGGGAGTGAAGAGAGGACATGAATTTAAAAAATTTAGATTCAGATAAAGAATTGTTGGAAAATTTGAATTTGGATAGTCAAAATTTAGATATGCAAATTATGGTACTGAATCATAAGTAAGGGAAGTGGCAGGAGGTAAAAAACAAAAAAAGGAAAAAAGGGAAAGATGGGTAACCTCCTAGAATACTATCCCATTAAATTATGGCTTTGCATTTGATGTAGGTGTTTAGATGGTAGTTAATCTTGCTATTTATTTTATTTGTGGCCTTGTGGCTATTTGGTGTAATTGGTATATCTCAATCTATGATGTTTTAGATTGGATAATTTGTGTAATCTTGTTTTTTGTAAATTTTGCATTCTTTTATATAGGGAAAGGCACTCATCAGCCCTAGTATTTAACCAAAAAAATATAATCAAAGTTTCTTACAACATTCATTTCTTCCTCAATTTTAGATTTTGAAGTGTCTACAAGCCATTCATCATCATCATCATCATCATCATCATCATCATCATCATCATCATTTTTATCGAGGTCATATGACTCCACCTCCTCCTGCCACATAGGTGGACATATATATGTGAGTCCAAATACAACCATATGTGAAACAATAAACATGGGGATATGAACATGTTAAATAAAAGAGAGTGTGTAACAAATATAAACATTTATAGGGACAAAGTCATTATGTAAGTGACTATTAGCCACATCCATGTGGCTCCACTCTTACCCTTCCAACTAAAACACAAAACAAAAACAACATAGAAAAGTGCATGGTGTGTTAAGAGTATTCTAGTTTTGTTTTAAGAGGGAAGAAAGAAACACTATTTAACATGAGGAGCAATTAAAAATTAAGGGAAACCAAATTTTCCCATACATCTCTTGAAAAATAGTCATTGGAAAATTTAGGGACACCCTCTTCGCCTTTGGTCTACTCCACCCCCTCCTCTTGCAGTATTGAAAAAGATGTAACATATAAAAATAGGGATGCATGGTTCACAATTATTGAGAATGTAAAATGAAAGAGAGAGTACAAAAAATATGCACATTTTTAGTGATGAAGTCATTATGCAGGTGACTATCAACCATGTCCATGTGGCTCCACTCCACCCCTTCCAATTAAAACAAAATCAACATAGAAAAATGCATGGTGTGTCAAACATATTCTAATTTTGATTTTTTTAAGAGGGAATAATGAAACATTATTTAACATGAGGAGAAATCAAACATTAATGGTAGCCAAAGGTTCCCATACATCTCTCAATAAATAGTAATTGGGTGCTTTATGGACACCCTCTTCACCTTCATTCTACTCTACCCTCTCCTCTTGTAGTATTCAAAATAATGTAAAAAATCAAAATAGGGATGTTGGTCTGAAAAGATTGATAATTTTACATATGTGGAAATAAAATTAAATCAGTCATTGAAAATACATGGACCATCAATAAAATTACCTATGTTATCTATCACCTTGTTTGCATCGTTATTTAGGAAATATTCCATCTTGTACTTGGATTACACCTCTATTTGTTAATGGATAAGGGATGGCTATCACATAATAGTGGAAATACAATCCCTAATTGTTGATGCTCCATATAGCTTTCTTGTTCAATCTCTGAAGGGGCGATGGGAACATCTAAACTGAGCCCTTCAACATAATCAAGACTTTTGCCCAAATTATTTCTCCTAACACAATGCATGTCACAGTAAATTATCATCAACAGAAAAATAATACAACTCAAATTCACATTTGAGTATAGTAGCTAAAAATGCATACCATTTATTTGGTCTCTACATAAAGTTCTTTGAGGCAATCATCTAATTGCCACTCATCCATCGTAAATGTGTAGCAGTTAACATTCATAGTATTAGTTATGAATAAAAAACAACTTGTATTTAAACAAGTTAAGAATATGATTTACAACACTAACCCTTACCAATGAAATGTTTATGGAAACCAACGTAAATGTCACCATGAGAGTATAATGATGTGCTAGTGTCCAGGGTAATCTGACTAGTTGGTAATGTAATGTAGTAGTTAGAGAATAATTAGGGTAACCATTGTTCATGAAATTGACACCTTATATTAAAAGTATATATTACGATCCTCCAAAAAGGAAATTTACATATGAGAAGGCATTGCATTTTCTATAGATAGTATAATGTTCCAAAGCAGAGATTGTCTTTTCACATTATAGAAATAAAACATACCAATTCGTTTGGAAATAATCTATTTATTATTTCAATGTCTCATGTGGTGATTCAAGTACAAGCTAAACGAACCTTTGTATGTAGCAGATGAGATAGATAAAATGTAATGGATACATTAAATTTTGAAAACATTAAAAGAACCAAAACATGTCTTTTGTAAATTTCAAAGGTTAGAAATAATATTTTTGAAGCCTGAAATATCAATTCCATGGAGATTATATGCAAAAAAAATAATTTTAGTTGTAGCTTCTATGAAAGACATTTATGGTAATATTTAATACGCTCACTAAACATTTTAAATGAAGAAGTCAACAATAATAAGTATACATTACATAGTAAAATGGGAGCAAAACAAACGTGGATTCACACACTCTTATTTTGTGGAAGCCTGCACAAACACATGAAATATGATAAGAGTAACACATTCAATGTACTTTAAAACACATATACATGATGACCCCATCACAAAGAATAGAGTACATTTAGGAACTTGCAAGCATAAATACATAGGAACTAGTGAATAAAAACACATGAAATAAAAATAGAGATTAAGAAATTAAATCTTGAGAAATACTATAGAGGCTCTTATACACCCTAAAATTGGAGTGGAACAAACATGGATTCACACACTCTTACCTTGTGGAAATATGCATTAATACATGAAATATGATAAGAGTAACACTTTCAATGTACTTAAAAGCACACATACATGCTGACCCCATCACAAAGAATAAAATACATTTAGGCACTTACTAGTGTAAATACCATGAAATGGTGAATAAAAACACATGAATTAAAAATAGATATCAAGATATTAAAGCTTGGAAAATACTAGGGAGGCTCCTATACAACCTATTTTACCTATTGAGCAACTCTCTTCCTCTAAATTCATAGTACATATGACCCTGCATATAAGAGCTTGTCTTTATGTATAAAAATAACTTATTAATAGAGACAAAATACTAGGTGAGCTTAACTTTATGTATAGTGGGCCTCTGACAAGGAGAAATAGGGCTTGAGAAATAGTAGGTATATGTAAATTTAAGACATATTCCCTTTGAAAGGATTTATTACAATCTTCATTGCTTTTCTTTGTGTTTTTATCTAAATAATTTATGTTAAGGAGGATTATGAACACATTGTGAATGTGCTTATCTGAAGCATTTTCCTTTTTACCCATACCTATTTTTTCTTCATATGTCTTCAGTTTTCTCTGTGTTAATAAGTTATGGATTCAATTTTTTCACATTTATAAAAAACTCTAGGATTTCTTTCCCTATTCAGCTTATTCAATGTCTAATTGCCCTTCTGTGATTACAAATATGAATGACTCTATCAAAAATAAGTTAGGGATTCAATTTTATGCAGGGTCATATGCACATTTTAATAAGGTAACATTGAGTGTTGCTTTCTTTAATCCTTTAAAATGACCTTCTGTTAAAGGATATTCTATGTTTGATCAACACAACTCTATTTCCTATGAAAAAAGGACTGAGCATTTGTTTCTTATGAGAAGAACAACTTGTAAACCATGTGGACACTCAATAATATTGATTATAAACATATTTCACATTCTCTAAGGTGTTTGCAAAATATTTAAGTGTTTGAAGTTGTGTAGAGTTCATAAACATAGTTCACAATTATGCAGACCACTGTGTGTTAAGACACTCTATATAGAGAAGAAAGGGTAACCTTGAATAGGGGCATACATGTTTGAAGAATGTATTGTTATTTTTGCAATGGAAATGTTTTAGCTTTATCAACAAGATTTCCAATAAAGCTAAAACAAATTCCTTCTTATATTCTTTTATATTAAATATAAATTATTGACAAATTATATTTTTTTAGTATACAATTTGTTCATTTAAAGATCTCATATAAAAATGTTCCTAAATTATGTTATACTTAAAATATTTAATAAGCCTAGTATATATTATAACTATAACATCATTCAAGAATATTTTTGTATGAAGTCTCTAATGAATAGATTATATGCCAAAAAATACATAATTTGTCTATAATTTAAATCTATTTACAATAAATAGAAATATATCACTCTTAAAATGCTTATACAATTTATGTGATGAATTTAATATAAACACTTCAAACATATGATATATCTTAGTGTCTTTTAGATAGATATATTTAAATTAATTAATTGTTAAATTACATGATTTTAGGATGTATTTGTCTTTTATTAATTAAAATTATACATATTGATGTTTTGATCATTATTTATTTCATCTATTAACATCTTATAAGTGTCCTTTTCTTTGTCCTCTTCAATTCTACTACTTTATAATTCTCACTTTTTAACATTTTTTCCACTAAATTAAATATATTAACAACAATAACTTGTAAATTAATATTTTTTCATTTCTTAAAAAAATTATTCAATCCCTCTATAACTAAAATAAAAAAATAAGTGATTGATAGAAATAATAAAATATATCTCATACTCACACATTAAAAACCTAGAACTTGCACATTTTAAAAATAAATAACAATCTTAAAAAAATTAGAATTTTTTTATAAAAAAATATTTTAAATTTAATTGTAAACACTTACAACAAACCACTTTAGAATATTGGTCATTCATGGTTGTGTATTTATTTATTTATTTTGTGTGTGTCTCAACAAGAATCATTTACATGGAATCATTGAATTATATAGAATGTTGGCATCTCAGCGTATATTTTGAAAATAAACATATAACATATTATAATAATGAGTAAACATACATTTAAATCAGTGAGCTCTTTCAGTAAAATAGCTACAAATAATGGGCATCTACGCCATCAAAATCACCGCGAGCACGATCTAACCTTAACCATTTGACTCTCTATATTAAATACTTAAGAAGATTTGTACCCTAGTTGAAGGATTTATAGCCTAGTTGTGTATTTTAAATGAGTCTATTTATAAAATTTTGGTATTGCTATTTATAAATTAGATGTTTGATTAAGGTTCAATCTTAAAATTTACAGAAGTAAAAAAAAATTATAAAAAAAATAGTTAAAATTCAATTTACTGAGTAATATCAATTTTAAAGCAAATAAAAATTAATTGGTTGTATCACTTATGAAGTTTACTTTTTTTTTAAGTTTAAGAATTAAGGTTTGAGAGGTTTCAGTTTCGTCAAATTCGTCTAAGTATGATTTTGACCTCATCATTTATATTGTGATAGGGTTTGCTAGCAATAAGAAATGATCTCTGATAAATTCTATACCGATCAAACACCTTCATCAAAAAAATCAACCACCATTCACTAATTAACAGAGTTTTTTATTTCAAAAATAAAACAATTTGATTACATTTGAAATATGAAATAGGTAAAGATATTTTGATTTCAAAACTAAAATAATTTTATTACATTTGAAACATAAAATAGGTAAAGGTTTTAGAGATGACTGAAAAAGAATAAATACGGTCTTTATGTTAAATAAAACTTAAATTTCATTCCCAGTTTATATGAAAAGGATGGAATTGGAAAATTCAACTTCCTACTGTAGTGTATTGGAGACCATATGATGCACATGGAGATATTCTGTGGATTAATCTGAACTACCTTCCAGGGATAGCGTATTTAACTTTAGAGAAACACGGGTTAAATTAACTCTATTGAATCACTGCATAAAAACCTTCTCTACACTGTTTTTCCATTAAGCAAAATAACGAAATGAAAAATCATGAGCTCGAAACCGTAGAAATAGTTTGGTTTACACAATTTAAAAATTACAAATTAAACAACTAAAATAACGAAATGAAATGATGATATTCTTGGAAATAGCTTTATACGATATAATTCTTAATGACTGCCAGCGAATCGCAATGGGACTCATGACTGTGATCGATCGGAAGTTTGCACGCAGCGAGCCAATGGTTGCTGCTGCTCTCCAACAGTGAATGGATGTACATGTTTTCAATTGTTTTTTTAATGTATATGTTTCATTTTTTATTTTTTTTCGGGTTTGTTATGCAGTGCGTGAGTTTAATTATATTTTTTTATTTTATAGTACTCTTAAGTGTTATTGTAGAAATGTTTCATAGCGTAATAAATTAATTAGTTATTTGATTGTTAAAGATAATGATTATTCAAAAGTGCAAAAGATATAAAAGAGGAAGACCTATATTATAGATCATTGATAATAGGTCTTTAAATGTGACCAATCTTTAGCTTTCATCCTTATTAAGATTAAATGAATGTTTACTAATTTTAATGGTTTCCCTTAATTTTTATTTATGAAAATGGTTTTTCATGGTGATGATCTTGGCGTGTACAATGTATATAGTATTTTTAGTTTTACACGAATGTTCCACAACAGTGGAATTCTTTTCCTTTTCTAATTGAATGTCAACAACATGTTCCTTAATTATTGTCCTAATGTACCTTCCCATTTCTCCGATGTAAAGGATTCCACATGAGCATTCAACTTTGTAGATATCACTGCACAAGTTAGGGCCTAGAGGGTCTAGGAGTAACAGTGATAGGAAATATGACTGGAGATGGTGGTGAGGGAGTAGTAGATGTGATGAATGGTGCCAAGGTAGTTGTGGAAGATATAGAACTTGCTTGGGGAGAGTTAGGGGATTAGGAGAACGAGGGGCAATAGGAACATATAGGAATGTAGTATGGAGAAAATCTAGTAGACTTACCTAGGTGACTATGGTGAGGGGTGACAAAGGTGTTACTACTAAAGAGATCCTCTTTTGTTTCCTTAAAGAAGTCGTTGAGTTGTGTCTTGTAGTGTCTATCTCCAAAGTTTGAATGTTGGCTTCCACTAATGTAGAATATACTTGGGGACCTAGGATACCCCTTAGAATTTCCCTCCTAATTTGAGGGTCTGATTCTCTCCGAGTACTAGAATCATCTGGGTCCTCATTTGCATGCTCTCTTGAACGGGAGGGAGGTCTATCATGTTGTTGTATGCCGGTCGATTGGCTTGGAGACTAGTCAGGAATCCAGGCAACTTATGTCTTTTCCTCAGTTACCTATGGATCATACTGAAGGGCTTGTGCCCAGGTCATGGATATTAGTTTATGTCTTATTTTCATCCAGACTTCGGTAACATCTGCTACATTTAAAAAAGATTGTGTCATGTTTATATTCATCATGACCATACAAAACATGTACTTTCTTCTTCTCCTTGAGCTATAGGAGATACCCCGTACCCTATTCCTAGGGTCCCATTCTCTAAAAGGTACCCCCTGTAAATTATAATTATTCCTAGCCTTACCAAAATAAATAAAATTTGATCTGACAACATATTGTTATTATACAATGCTTAAGGAGTTTAGAAATAGTAAGTTAAATGTCTTTGACCTAATTCCTCATCAATGTTATTATAAATTTGGTATGCAATTTCTTTTTCCGCTATGTGATCCGTAACATATTACGGTAGCAATAAGGGAGTGGTTCTTATTTTTTCTACCCAATAATAGTGGCATTAGGGTAGTACCAATGGTCTCCCATTTTATTTAGGTTTTTCTTATATTTTATGATGATCTAAACATTACAGTTCCCTATATATCCTCGAATATTTGAGGATAGACCTCCTCACTTATCCTCTTGATTTCATTTTTGTATCTATATGCAAACATGAAATATTAGTCTTCTCCTACCTTGTTTGCTAGATATTCAATCAAAGATTGCCATTGTTAATCGTAGGGCTTATATACTATGTCCATGACTGCATCTAACAAGTAAGACATCATATAGAAGTTTATGTTATTTGATCCTTAATCAAGATGGAGGATATATGACTTTAGTTTGTCACTAATAATTTCCCCTATTTCTACTAGTTTTTTGGATGTCAGGTGTATATCTATTAGCGGAACCCACTCAACCTCAACATTTACAATAATGCGAAAACCATACAACCTAATCAATAAGGCCACAGCTTTACTAATTCAAATCCTAAATTTGATGAGATAGCCCCTTTGGGATTCATCCTTTGACCTTTAACAATCCATTGTTTAAAATTCCTATCTACTATTTTATTCTCAAGCCAAACATTGATTAAAACATGGTCATAAGTGGTTTTGAGTAAGGGGAGTCTAAGATATCTCTAGAATGCCCTACCCAAGATGTATGCAACAACATTCTTAACCTTTATAACATGCAATATATCTCAAGAATTAGTTGCATTAACAAATAAAACTTAGATTATGTTAATGCATGACATTACCTTAGGTTTGGTTGCAACTTGGTAGAGGCCTTATTCCTTGATTGGCAAGAGGTCATCTATCTATTACTTCTCCTTGAGAGATAGTTGGTCCTCGATAGAATACGATTTTACATAATTGATCTCTTCCTAGACCACTAAGTAATATAGGAATTTTAAATTTAATGTGCTCCTCTTGAATACATTATCCATGTATTTGAGTCCTCCTACAAATTATTAGGGAGAGGGAACTAGAGATTTGACCTATTTTCTAGATTAACCCATTGTTCTTTGATAACTACTATAATTCTCTTTGTAAACTAACTAGTTTATTATGTGGTTTCTCATGGAATATATTAGGGCTTATGAGAAGTTGGGGAGCTTGAAAACACAATCTTTATATTAAAAGA
This sequence comes from Torreya grandis, assembly GCA_037957365.1. Classification (NCBI taxonomy): domain Eukaryota; kingdom Viridiplantae; phylum Streptophyta; class Pinopsida; order Cupressales; family Taxaceae; genus Torreya; species Torreya grandis. The sequence goes on along the minus strand of JARHVA010004371.1, from coordinate 1,323,867 downwards.
CTAGTGAAGTGAATCCCCCCTTCACATATATTTTGCATATATTGTTCCCAAGCCTAAGTATTAAATGCATTCATTCACCATTAATACCAATAACAAAAAAAATATTTTTTTTATTTTTTTTATTTGAACTCATTACTCAACTTTTTTAGGTTGGTTTGTTTTCCACATGGCCACATTTCATTAAATTCTTATGTTTGATCACTAATTTGGAACAGTTGTCAATTAATTGTTGACTAGTTCTTTTACCATGCTATCAACCTTTTATATTCACACCTTGGTCATATCCTATTACTAAAAATGAAACTTTTCTATCTTTCATCACTTCATCTCTTTTAGCCTTTCATTGTATTTTATACGCTCCATAGTCATGATTCAACATGATTGAGCCACGTGGCATGATCTTGGTAATATGAGGACTTGGGATGTTTAGAGGCTCGAAACCTATTTAATAAACTATGTATGTCCCAACTGATCTCGAGTAGAGGAAAGTAAACATGTGAAATAATTTTGGTGTAATGGGAGCTCAAGACCTTAATGCCATTTGACTATAGATTTTGACTACACTTTAACTCTCCCATAGTTGAGTTGAGGCATAAATGTGCCACACATTGATCCCTTAGAACATGGAAGCATAGAACCATTAGATTCTAGAACAATGGTATATTTAATCCCTCTAGGGTTCCATTTGATATAAATCTTTCTTAGTGTTCAGTAAGTCAAAAATGTAAGATCTTAGAGGTATTAAACTATGGAACCCCAACACCATTAAACATTGTGGATAAAAAATGAACTCTCCATGTTGTCAAGTTTTCACAATGTTTGGAAGATCGATATGTCAAAAAACGTAAAAATTTACCAATTTTCTCATAACCCAATGCTTCAAATGATGTGGAGCAAGGCATGTAGACATATCTAATAACTGAAGTGGGGTTCACTTAGGGAATTTAATGAATCTCGATCAATTGTCTTACAATTACATAAAATATATACAAAACTAGGATAAAAGATTAATACCGTTAGTTTATAAACCTTAGTATAGAAAAAGAACTCATGAAAACACAAGCCATATAATAACTTAAGACATTAGTTCAAGCTTTAATTTTTATGGTTTGATTTCTTGTAAATTTTGACTTTATGAGAATAACCTTCGACTATGAATAAATAAAACTTAGGAAAATGGACTTATAAGGTTCCTGGCTTCATCAATTAAATATTTTATCATAATGGATCCCCATTTTAAATATGATAAAATGGGGTGTGTGTTTTAGGGGAACAATATTTTAGTCTTAGGGTTTCAATGAATTTTTATTTCCTAACTTTGCATAGTCAGTAGGAGGGTTATGAGGGTTGTGCTTACACTTGCTTGGTTTCACCCAGCCAACAAGAGGGTTCTGAAGGCTGGTTGTTTTCACTTGTTTGGCTCTACCTAGTCAACAAGGGTATTGTGAGGGTTTGTTTCCTTGTTTTCACTGGCTTGGATTTGCTCGACCATGAATCAATATGTGAGGGTTGGTGTCATGCCTACCAGATGATTTACTATGTAACCTTTTATACTTTATTACTTTTTGAATAATAATTCACCCTAACGCATTCCAATAGTAAAAATTTCTCTCTTGGACTTTCTCTCACATCGGTGCAAAAATCATAAAGTTTTATGGAGTTCATTTTTTGGACATAACTAACAAAAATATCAAACTTTATACACAATGAATGCTTAGAAATATCAAAGTTACTTTCAATAGATTAATTTATTTCCATAAACTAAGAAGTAGAGAAAGTAAAAGACCTTCTAGTGGCTAAGGTGAAGTGTAAAGGGTATTTTTTACTATTATTTATTGGGGTAGTGAGAGCTTAGTTTCATGGATAACAATAATGACTTCATCATGTTTCCCATAACTTCCTCTACATGTCATAACTAGCTTGATCACAAACCTTTTTGTACAAAACATGGAGGACATTTAATTTTCATAATTTTTCATTGTTACTATAAATTTTTTAATTTGTATTCTTAAATAAATCTATTACAAGATACCATAGTCACAATATGTATTGGAAAGATCTATCAATCCTATCTTTTTGGAAATTGAATGGCATAAGAATGAATTTCTGATCACTGATATGAAAGTTTATGGGATACCCTGATCTATTACATTCATAAATTATAAAATTGTCTATATGACCTCTTTGTATCTAGGCAACTATATTTTTCATTTCCCAAATTGATCTTCACCTTGCTCCAGTTATTTTTTTTGGAAGAGAACTCTCTAGGAGGTGGACTTTTCACTAAAAGAGATAACAAACAATTCCACTTAGACTTCATTTATGAAATGAACAATTTTTTTTTTTTTTTGATTATTAGCTTAGAAACCCAATAATTTTTCACTCACATCAATTAAATTACAAATAAAATAAGACATTGTATTATGATATATTACATTTCACATTTCAATTCATCAAGACAATTTAAATCAATTAATATCTATCATTCCATGAAAATCCATTGAAACATTAAAAATTGTTTCTTATTTCAAATTGATTTTTTTTTTTAAAATTATAATAAAAGGTTCATTAATTTATAGTACTAATTATAGCTTAACATAGTAAGTAACCTCTAATAAGAGAGATCCCTAAATCCATTTATTATACATGCATCTCTTTTCTCCGTCCTGGTTTCTATGAAATAATCCAATAATATACCAAAAAAACATGTATTATTAAAATACCACAAACAAAGATAAATATTTTAAATACACTAAGATGCATGTCTTCCTGAGTCCTTGATAATTTTATAATATATTTATGCTCAGCGCATATCAAATAATCCGATCAAATAGCATTAAGAAAATGTCAAAGATCTTGGTACCAATGTTGTTGATTTTATATGCTACTACTGATTTGTATTCACTTCTAACTTGGCAAGTAGAAAAAAATGAGTATTAATAGTGATTTATAACTTCATAAGTGGAAAATTTGGCTCAATAATACTGGGAAAAACACAAACACTAGCTGATATACCCTACTTTTCCATTGCTTTGACATTGGGAGCATCTTGGACATAATTGATCTACACATTGAAAAACTAATACACAAGTGATAATACCATATTATTAAGTGAAATGAATTTATCATCTCTTACACAAAGCTTACTTGACATTTGGTCATATATTAATTTTGAATTGGTTTTACTAACCAAAATATATACGTTATGATCAAAAAGAGTGATAAGACCATCAATAAAAGCTACATAATATGAACTGTTCAATTTTATACTATCAATGAATTAAACATAATTAATGGTTATTTATTGTTTGCTTGGACTATAAATAATATATGAATATTTTAAGAACTCAATAATCATGTCATAAGAAACATCTATACCAAATACATATATGTGGTCCATAGTTTTATGCACAAAAAAGGAAACAAACAAAAATTTATGAATTGATAAACAATATATTAAAATATGACAATGTCAGACAATGAATTATATAACATTAATATCATCATAGAATAAAAATAGTGTATAAAGGAATATACATTTCAATGGAGTACCAAGAAAGATAACTTGCTTAATGGAATATCAATGTCTTTTCATGAAACATAACTTATTTCATTACGATAATAAAAATACTTATTACTAAAATTGCTAAAATTCTTAGAGAAGTGATCTTAGGAAGAATTTGTATTCATGGATGATTTGGAAGCGTTTGAGGAGACAAGTACGATATAGTAGACAACTAGGCTATAGTGAAGTGGTTTTGAGGTGGTGGATCCTATGACAAGCAATGTGTTAAACACTTCCCCAATCTCCTTAGTAAAATATTATATTTTTGGTGTGTTATTTGATAACGGATGGTGTCTTAAACACTTTCTCATACGAGCTTATACTTCCAATTTGTTAGTCAATAATGGGTAGTTCATAAACACTTCCTCATCTCTCCTTGAGGACCATATACTCCCCATTTGTTGGTGTTTATTAACATTGAGTTATTTAATTTTTTGGTTGAAAATTTGTGTTCTATAGATCCCTCACCTTTTAAAATTTATTATTTTCAACACATTGTACTTTTTCTTTTAAAAATTAATAAATATTACCTTTCTATAATTTTTAATCCTAAAAAAAAGATGGATACTTTGAGAAACTTGATAATTTCAAAAAATAAAAGTATGCATAACTAAATATATATTTTTTGCATCTTTTAAAATTTAAATAAGGAAAGCCTACTAACTTATTACAAGTCAAATTATGATCTATTCGATCTCAAAGTATTTAGGACTTGATAAAAAAATTTATTAACCTAACTATTACTGAATTCTTGTGTTGTGGAATTTACAATATCATATCTTTTTTAAGAAATAAATTAAAAAAAATGCTAGGCTAGTGTTATTTGCATATAATGTATCTTTATTCCTTTATTTTATGTTGGAAGAAAATTTATATGTACACATTTTTTTTATAGTCAAGACTAAGTGATGATACTTTACTTGTATTCTCAATCTTATTTCTTGACATGTACACATTTTTACATAAGAATCCATAAAATAAATGAGCAAATTGTAAACCTAAAAAGATTAATAGTTGCCAAAAAAATATAAAACATCTACCTATAATACTTATAAAATAAATTAAACCTTGACACACTTAAAAACTTGTATAAAATAATTTAAAAAATATTTATATATGTTTTTTAGATAATGAATTAATTATTTCATTGAGATCTAAATGCATTAAATAGTATATGATGATCATAAACCACCTAAAACGCATAAAAGTTAACATAAAAGTTATCTTAAATGAACTAAAAAAACACATTGTTTCTTATTTAGAAATTACGTGAAGTGGAAGGGAGAAAGTGAGGATACTGATATAATAGAAAGTAGGGTAAGTACATGGAGTTGGGATAAAGTCCAGTGGAAATTTACCTAAGGAATACATGTTATAGACATTACATGTATGCATAATGTCCTTGACATAGATGCATTATTTTAAACTAGGATTGGAATTAATGAACCTAAACACGTACTCATTATAATGCATACACATTTTGTTTATTAAACATATTTATGGGTTATAACCTAGACACATTATGTTTACTTGAAATAAAACATAAAAAATCCCCAAAACCATATGCATCAAACCATTCTCACATATTTGTCTCTTTACTTTTCCCTTCTCTATGCCAAACCATGCTTGCATTATTCTTAGAGTAGGAGAAAACATGCTACTATCACTTTTGAGATCAAGGAATAAATATGTCACTATGGAGGGGAGGTAAGAAATAAAAATCAAACATATTAACACTATATCTTAGCAATTTTTTCATCTGCATTATTTTATTGATAAAACACTTTTTTAACAACCCATTCAACTGCAAGACAAACACTTATTAACCATTTACCTAACCCTCCTAGCCCTCTTATAGTTCCATAATACTCCAATGGTAGTCAGAATGATTTAGATGCACACATTGGAAAACAAAATAGAAATTTATTAAATAATTAAGAGAATGAGGGACCCGACTTCCACCAAAACCCACCACAACTATTTGGACAATACCCTAGAGTTAGTATTAGGTCAAGTTGACTCGATAATGAGTCAAATTGATAAATGAGCATCATATAGGGATAGATGTATGGATTAGTATGTTAAAAACTTGTTAACATGTGAGGTGATGGATAAACAAATATTAAAATACCTAATTTGTGCCTTAGTTATTGACCTAACGACCAATGTGTCCTTTATAGTATCCATAAGATGCTTCCTAATCCATTGACCTAGCAACCAATCTATCCTTTACACTATCCATAAGATGCTTCCTAATCCATTGACCTAACAACCAATGTATCCTCTACACTATCCATAAGATGCTTCGTGATCCATCGATGCCATCACATTTTGATTAGAAATAATTTTTGGGACCGATGGCAGATGGTGTTTGATTATCCATCATATAATAACCATGAGGTCCCATTGTAATTTTAAAGGAAACTCCACTATGAATTTCTCCTCAATCAAATTCCCAACTATTTTGACTAATCTAATTTTTAGGGTAAAGGGAAAGGCTCTATGTAGGATAAACCAGGTGCATATTGTGTGCCTAATCATCCTATAAGGGTCCCTACCCAAAATCCACTTCAGCCTAAGATCCCCTATATGGTGAATGAGGTCATGTAGATTGACACATTGAATGTACTTAGTGCGCTTACTAATACACTTGTTCAACATATGAGTAGGGTTTATGAGACTAATGATAAAGATACTCCACCTAGTGTGCATACCTAATCTCACCGATGAATATGTTGTGGTGTTATATGTGTTGTCCATCAAAAATATCAGCTATTTTAGGGATAACATTTGAATTATTATGGTCCTACAGACCAAAATTATCTCTTTCCTTTCCAAATTTTGTCTTGAGCATTCAAATTCCTCATTTTTCAAGCTTTTCAAAAATCTATGGACTGCAAACAGGCTCATTTCTACAAGTTCAATGGGCTTCATGACTCCTACAGGTGTGTTCAATCAAAAGAATTGGTTTCTAACAATTGGTCATTTTTGGAATTAGTTCATCACCTTGTTTCAAATACAAATTTCCATCGGCAAGCATCAACAACAGGTTCAACGTTTGGTTCATCTTTTGGTTCAATGTCAAATGGTTCAAAGGTAGGTTCAATTAAATGATTTGTCAGTTGGTTCAAAGCTTTGTTTGAATCATTGAACCAAAATTTGGTTCAATGTCTTGGTTCAAGAAAAAGGTTCAAAGCCTTGGTTCGACAGTTAGTTCAAAGACATGGTTCAAAGGCAAGTTCAATGTTCGGTTCAATGCTTAATTCATTAGCTTGGTTCAATGTCTTGGTTCAACGGAATGGTTCATCACCAAAGTTCAAAGAAGCTCGAAGGCCATTTCTTAAAATGGGTCATTTCTTAAGGCCCGAAAGGGCGAGTGCAATCTGAAAAATTGCCAAACAGAAAATTTGAAAGAATGCAAAGGAATGACGCACACAAAAATGTCAAATTCAACACAGTGAATTAGCTATTGATCCTTTAAACATATAGACCAAAATACAATCACAGATCTCAAAGTCAAGACCAACAGAAAGTAGAAAAGGAACATAATAGTAAATTAAATCTAGGACCCAAGTCAATTAGCCGAACAAGGAGGAACGATGAAGATAAGATCAGTTCAGCAGGTCGAACATCGAAAGTTACAAACTTTCAATAAGCACAGTTATTTCCTTGCATTGATAAAATCAAATGGGTAAATCACCCCTATGTTCCAGTGTGTCTCCTTAACAGATTCTAGCACAAAATGATGTATTGATTGTTCCCAAGTCCTTCTTGAAGAGACTATATAAGGGACTTTCTTCTATTGTAATAAGGATCTCTTTTTTGACTTGGATAATGAAACTCTGCCCAAATTGAGAGGCATCATTAAGACTTTGTGCTCATTCTATTAATCATATTTTGTTACTGGAACAAGAAAGCAAGGGACTTTTTCAGACTTTGTGTTGTGATTTATTTGTTATTAAGGAAACTGTTCTTATGTCTTTTTCCTTGATATATTTTCTATTCCATTAATTCAACAAGCAGAATTAGTAAAATTAGTCAGGAAGGTGTCCTGAAGAATCAATTATGGAGAGACTTTGTGCCCCCATAGCTGCCTTCAGTGTGTTTTCTTTCCATTATTATGTAAAGGACATTGAGAAGACTTTGTTCCCTCATTGTCCTTTGTATATTACTCTTGAGCATTTCAAGTAGAGACTTTGTGTTGTATCTCGATTTGCTGGTTACTACGCCCTCAATTACATTCTGCTTTTATTTCCAGGAGTATTCTTGTGGTTTGCTAAATATTATTTCTGAAAGAAGAGGAGTACTGTCTATCATTTCCCCTGAGTTTTTCCTTTGATCTATGTGCATCATCTCTGAAAGAAGAGAGATGGTGATTTGTCCCACCCATGAGTATTATTTTTTGTTTATATATATATATATATATATATATAGCATACCTACAGGGAACCTCCCCTTGATGAGAGGAGAGATCAGTGTCTTTTTGATGTGGTAAAACTACACATTTAGATGACTAATCTTCCTACTTTGGCTGATCAAACCTATTTTGTTTATCAGTACGCTGATCGACAAAATATAAACCAACAATTTTTGGTGACTCTGCTAGGGAAGAATGTGTAGTCTAAAGCCTCAAGTTTTAGATTGAAGCAGTTCCTTCCCTTATCCATTATAGAGTCTGGCGACTCCCATCTGGGTCTTACCCATTATCCATTTATATCCTTACCATTTTTCATCCACCTCCATTATATTATCTGGTCTACAAAACTAGAGCTACTGAGAAAGAAAGCACAGTTTTAAGCCTCAAGCTTTAAGCTAAAGCAAAGCCAGTTTCTTTTCCATTTTTGTCCTTTAATCTGGCAACTCTGCTCTTATGTGTTATCCCTATTGTTCATAATCTGATCATGGCAGTTCGAGGCCCTTTGGGTAACTCATTTGGCCCACTTAATCTAACTCCACCCCTGCATGAGCTACCACTCAGTTCAAGGAAGAATTTTCCCAAATTCTTTGGTGATGGAAGAGTCCACCCAGATGAACACATTTCAGCCTTCACCATAGCATGTGGTGTGATAGGGGTGGAATTTGAAGATGTGGCAGTCAGGCTTTTCATGGAGACATTACAAGGTGCTGCTGCAAACTAGTTTTACCATCTACAAACTAGATCAGTGACTAGCTGGGACACTATCAAAGCCAAGTTTGAAACAAGGTTCAAACCTGTAGAAGATGCTCATGCTTTTCTAGCCCAACTTACGTAGATGAATAAGGAGCCTCATGAGCCCATGAGGGATTTTATTGCAAAATTTGACAAGCTGTGAAATAGGATTCTTGTAGTTGCTCAGCCCACACTCGAGAACCTCAAATGCTTCTTCATAAACTCACAACTGCCTGAAGTGAGTTTTCTGCTAAGACATGCTGGCCACATAGATCTTGAAGCTACTCAAGACTTAGCCACTAAGTTAGAAGATGACCTTATCTGGGCTGGAAAGATAAGAAGGGATTCAAACAAAGGTGCATCTTCCTCATCTTCTGACAACTCACCTACAACCACCACTGATCAAATGGTGTAGAAGCTAGCAAATGAAGTGCTGGCCCTCAGAAGACAAATGGCACAAGGGATGTCATCTACTCCTTCATATAGAGATGTACCAAGGAGGACATTCCCTAATCAAGCACATCAAGGGCAACCCAATCATCTTCCTCCCCCATAGAGGAACCTTGTCATTGAAGCACCTCTAGCCAACTCAGCAGTTGGGTATTTGGAAACAAAGCATGATTTCTATTTCCAACCTGAGTTTAATCAAGAAAATGATGTTAGTCTCTTCATAGAGGATCAAGAAGAGTCAGCTGGTGACTCCCACATCAATTTCCTAGATTACCAAGATGAACCCAAAAGTAAAGGTGGAGCATCTGAAGGATCATATGCTGTGATCACCTAGTCCTAGAATCAGTTAGCTCAACAAGCTGATAAAGGAGAAATAGAGGAGTGACCTCAACCTACAATTTTGATTGCTAAGAGTGGGACCACTCTGCCTATCTAGCCGAAGGACCCAATGATTGCTGAAAAAGTAAGTTTCCCAAACATCTCTGCACCTTCTACTTTAACTTCGCAGATCAATCCTCCCACCTATCCCATAAACCAAAAAGAAGAACTCCCATCCCTTGTGCCTAGTCCAATCTAGCCATTTGACATAATTGATCATGTCAAATGTGTCGAGACCCAAATGGCAGCCCATGTAGCCTAAATTTTGTTTGAGTCTTTAGGCAAGGATGAAATAGCAAAAGAATTGGTGGAGTGCAGCATAAGTGTAGGAGAACCCTCCCTTCCAAATAAAGAAGAATCTGAGATATCTGAGGGGGACAATCAAGACATGTGTTGGGCCGAGCTATCAAAATAGAAAATTATGGTACTAGACCATGCTACTGCCCATCAAAATCAAGAAAAATAACTCATTGCCAGGAGAGTGAAGATTCATGGTTTTCAAACCAAAAGTCAAGTCTTGCTATGGGGAAAGAGAAGAAAACCAAGGGGAAGGCACAGAAAAGTGGTTTCCTAGTGGAGAGTTCCATTCGCCTGTCACAGATTCTGGGGACAAAATGGTTTTCTACTGGTTTATCAGGATGGAATGCCATTATCATTGTCTCACAATGGGTAGCATCTGAAACACTTCAACTCTTGAAGTATCAAATCATTGCATATGTATATATGTATATTTGTATAGTTTTTAATTCTATTTTGTTTTATTTGTTTCTATTTTTGAAGCCTTTCATTTCTGGGTAGCATGACTCCGTAACCCAATGGTACACATGAAGACACTAGAGATTCTGGATTCTACTCCTTTCAATTCATTTTGCAATTGACAGAAGTTCCTCAACTAGAACCAGCTATTGTCCCTAAAAAATATCAGCTATTTTTGGGACAACATTTGAATTATTTTGGTCCTACAGACCAAAATTATCTCTTTCCTTTCCAAATTTTGTCTTGAGCATTCAAATTCCTCATTTTTCAAGCTTTTTATAAATCTACGAACTGAAAATAGGCTCATTTCTACAAGTTCAATGGGCTTCATGGCTCCTACAGGTGTGTTCAATCAAAAGAATTGGTTTCTAACAATTGGTCATTTTTGGAATTGTTTCATCACCTTGTTTCAAATAGAAATTTCCATCAACAAGCATCAGCAGCAAGTTCAACATTTGGTTCATCTTTTGGTTCAATTAAACGGTTTGTCAGTCGATTCAAAGCTTTGTTTGAACCGTTCAACCAAAATTTGGTTCAATGTCTCAGTTCAATGAAAAGGTTTAAAGCCTTGGTTCGACAGTTAGTTCAAAGACATGGTTCAAAGGCAAGTTTAATGTTCAGTTCAATGCTTAATTCATTAGCTTGGTTTAATGTCTTGGTTCAATAGAATGGTTCATCGCCAAAGTTCAAATAAGCTCGAAGGCCATTCAAAGACTACCTAAAGGGTAGATACCCTTGCGAGAGGCTCTTCCTGACTCAAAATGGGTCATTTCTTAAGGCCTGAAAGGGTGAGTGCAATCCAAAAAAGTGCCAAATAGAAAAGCCAAAAGAAGACAAAGGAATGATGCACCCAAAAACATCAAATTCAACACAGTGAATTAGATGTTGATCTTTTAAACATATAGACCAAAATACAATCACAGATCTCAAAGTCAAGACCAACAAAAAGAAAAAAAGGAATAGAATAGTAAATTAAATCCAAGACAGGAGTCAATTAGCTGGATAAGGAGGAATGATGAAGATAATATCAGATCAACAGGTGGAACATCGAAAGTTACAAACTTTCAATAAGCACGACTTATTTCCTTGCATTGATAAAATCAAATGGGTAAAGTACCCCTAAGTTCTAGCATGTCTCCTTAACAGATTCCAGCACAAAATGATGTATTGATTGTTTCCAAGTCCTTCTTGAAGATACTATATAAGGGACTTTCTTCTATTGTAATAAGGATATCTTTTTTGACTTAGAGAACAAAACTCTACCCAAATTGAGAGGCATTATTAAGACTTTGTGCTCAGTTTGTTGATCATATTTTATTACTGGAACAAGAAAGCAAAGGACCTTTTCAAACATTGTGTTGTGATTTCGTTGTTATTAAGGAAAATGTTCTTATGTCTTTATCCTTGATATATTTTTTGTGCCATTAATTCAACAAGCAAAATTAGTAAAATTAGTCAGGAACGTGTCCTGAAGAATCAATTGCGGAGAGACTTTGTGCCCCCATAGCTGCCTTCAGTGTGTTTTATTTTCATTATTGTGTAAAGGTCTTTGAGAAGAATTTGTGCCCTCTTTGTCATTCATATATTAATCTTGAGCATTTCAAGTAGAAACTTTGTGTTGTATCTCGATTTGCTGGTTAATACGCCCTCAATTACATTCTACTTTTATTTCCAGGAGTATTCTTGTGGTTTGCTGAATAGTATTTATGAAAGAAGAGGAGTACTATCTGTCATTTCCCTTAAGTTTTTCCTTTGATCCGTGCACATCATCTTTGAAAGAAGAGAGATGGATGATTTGTCCCACCCATGAGTATTATTTTCTGTTTATATATATATATATATATATATATATATATATATATATATATATATATATATATATATATATATATATATATATATATATATATATATATATACATACCTACAGGGAACCTCCCCTTGATGAGAGGAGAGATTAGTGTCTTTCTGATGTGGTAAAACTACACATTTGGATGACTAATCTTCCTACTTTGGTTGATCAGACCTATTTTGTTTATCAATACGTTGATTGACAAAATATTCAACCAACAATATGCATTGGACCTTTGGATGATGATGTGGTGCTTCTGAGGTATTAAATGATATATTTTTGAGTGATGACTTTTTGTCATGTATATTTGGTATACACACGTTGGTTACTACATATATACAGGTATATTTGATATGTTAAATTAAAGTTATACTTTTATTTAAAAGCTAACAATTAGTTTAGATATAAATTGAATAATAGATATCTAATTTTTTATGTTGTCAGAGGAGACAGTGCCATAATCTTTATGGTCTACTATATTTTTGGGACAATTGATGTTTAAATATGCACATCTAATTTTTGGGTCATCTGACACTACATCTTATAAGTGATCTACACCATGAATACTAAAAGTGATATGTACCATGAGGCTCAATATTGAATATATCCATAACTCAACAATCGCCCACACACCTCAAACTGAGTTTAAACATATTAGTAATATTTTAAGTGATCTTCACCATGAGGCTCAAGATTGAGGTGTGAGGGGGATCATTAAATTAGGGGCTATGTAGAGTAAACTCAGAATGAAGTATTCAAAGAAAATAATAAAAAATCATTAAAATGGAGTAGAATTATTACTTGAAATAATTGAAACTTCTATTCATTAATAAAATAATAGGGGATAGAATACAATGGTTACATAACATGTATATATAGTATATGTATACATCGAAGTTATTTTTGTTATGATTGTATACCAAAAATTCAATTACAAGACATTAAAGTGTATATACCAAACTTATCTCATAAAGAATACATATGTTACAAATATATAACATGTAAAATACAAGAGCAGTAATAATTGTTGTTTTTGAATTGACCTACATGGCAGGCATGGTAGATGAGCTTCCCTTGGTTGTAATGGCCAAAATGATTAATGTTATAACCATTCCAAATAACATCCCCTTATTGGAGTAAAAAAGGAATGGTGCATGATATGAATGCTAACATCTAATTTTGTTCTAGTTGACAATCCACATAGTTAGAGTAGACTAACAAGTGGTTGAGCTAAGGTGAAGCTCAAGGAGTTGTGTGAGTCTACAACCAAGTGTCTATGAGGCACACATTCTGTGATCTCCTATTATTAGCATGTGAAATTCTATTATTAAGTTCAAGACTTAAATGAAGGATTGTTAACAAACTTTTGGCTGTGGAATGCACATGAATGGGGGAGTGGTGCAATCTCTGTGTAGAAGAATTAATGATGAGTGAATTCATATATGCACTTATCATTCACCCTTTCTGGAAGATTAATGGTCTTTATTATGTTATTACATAGTTGTGGGTACTACACCTAAATTTTTTGTAAAGTTTACCACTTAGCTTGATTATCGTATTGTTTAACCTTAACCATTTTTAAAACTTGATGTGTGCCATGGAGGGTGTGTGTGTCTGTCACTTCAAAGATCTAGTCCTTTTCTACAGACCACAAGTTTTTAGGATCTAAATCAAAAGGATGTTGTGTCACTTATGGCTCAAAAAGTGGTGAAGTGTAAGTCTTAAGAAGATCCACATTGAAGATTGGGTGCATGCCCAAGTACTAAGGTAGATCAAGAACGAAGATATTCTCACTAATTGTGTGCAAAATGGTGTATGGAACAAATTATAGAGGCTTGATCTTTTGATGTGGACCTTTGAAGAAATCCCTCTAAAGTTGAAACCATATTTTACCACCAACTTAAAATGTGTGAGGTGATCGATGTGCATCATAGCACTCCTTATATTTGTCTTGGGCACAAGATAGAATATGTTGCATGTGTTGATGGACAGATTTGATGTGGAACATATAATTTTCATATTTTTTTGCTTCTCACTCGTATGTTCATGACTTAGTGCCTAATGGTGCATGGTAGGAGAGTTTTTAGGGTGTCAAAGCTTGAAACCCAAGACATGTCTACAATGGAATATGACTGTTAGAACTACAAAGAGCCCTATTATAGGTGTTTTAAATGTACAATACATTCTCATTCTAGGTAGCAACATGTGTGTGATTTTACATTTGTAGAAGATGAACAAGTGCCAGATTGACCATTTTTATTTATCTATATATATGTGGATAAAAATTTGTTGACCACTCAAGTTGTGTACCCATCAAATCCCATAATGATTGATAAAAATTACACATAAAATGTAGATCACAATCGAAGATGATGGATGTTTGGTATTCTAAAATGAACCTAAACATGTTTGAAGAATACCTATACATTACCAGTTGCATCAATGTCTTTATTACATGTGACCATAATAGCCATCTTGGAAAACCGATCCACTAAAAAAAAACATAACATGATGTTATCATCTCATTGTAGGTATCCCAATCATAAAATCTATGATAATAGATTCTTATTGTCTAGATGAAAATGGTAGAGGTGTTTAAAGTCATAGATTCTTGTTTCTAGGCTTGGTAATACAATAATGAATGCAAGACTTGATGTGGAATTCCACATCTATGCACATGTGTAGTCAATAAAAATGTGAATGTAATGCAACTAGATTATTTATCATGATGAAGTGCCCCAAGGTCTTGACATAGTACACCTCCTAGATGAGTCATTGACTAAGTCTGATAGAGGGAACATAGAGATGTCTGAGCTTGTAGAGAAGCTAAACTGAAAAATATATCTCTAGTACTTGTTTACCTTGCACAAGGCTAGTGTAAATCATTGTAAAGTCTTGATCAAATGAGTAGAGGGGAACTAAGTCTATGATTTTTTTTCCATGAATGTCCATCACCATGATAATCACATCAACTACTTATTAGATAATAATATGTAATCTTACTGTCCTTCTCTTTCTTGTGATTGATCACGAGGTGGAACTATTATAGGTAAGTCAACCATTTCATGCGGTGCACTTTCTTTAGCTTGTTATATGATTAGAATAATTAAAGTGGTTTATATTTTTAATGAATTGGCATTATTTGATTAATTGCATAATAACATATGGTTCTTTCTCATAAGTAGATTACCTTTGCATTGTGTCATCTCTAAGTGGGATGTGACCAGATGTCCATACTTCATGATCACTACACTGAGTGAGTAATCAGACACATTAATGTCAATTTGGAAGGTCAACATAACATTGGTAATTATAGAGGCATTGATTTAGGATCTATAAAGTCTAATGTTCCACATGAGTCTAGTCAAACTTTGCTCTTGCACATATCTGGGTGACATCCCAAGAGATGTGTGATGAAGTCTCCACATTTTTAGGTTTTTGGGATGTTTGGATGCTTGATAAGTTGAAAAACATATAAATTTTCCAATTTTTAAATATATCGATACTTTAAATTATGTGGGAGTGAGGTGTGTGGCCATCCTTAATAACTAAAGTGGGGCCTGTTAGGAGCGTTTAATGAATCTTGATCAATGGTGATGCGATTACATAAAAGAAATTCAAAAATAGGATAAACTATTAATACCATTAATTTCTAAACCATAGTATATAAAAATAACTCATAAAAACTAAAGGCATATAATAACTTAAGATATTAGTTCGAGCATTGAATTTTATGGTTTGATTTCTTGTAAATTTTGTCTTTATGAGAGTAACTTTAGATTATGAATAAAGAACAATTAGGAAAATTAACTTATAAGTTTCATGGCTTCATCAATTAAATATTTTATCATAATGGATCCACATTTAAAATTTTATAAAATGGTGTGTGTGTGTGTGTGTGTGTGTGTGTGTGTGTTAAGGGCACAATAATTTAGTCTTAGGGTTTCAATACATTTTTCTTTCTTGACTTTACCCAATCAGTAAGAGGGTTTTGAGGGTTGTGTTTACACTTGCTTGGTTTCACCTGGCCAACAAGATGGTTCTAAGGGCTGGTTATTTTCACTTGTTTGGATCTAGCTAGTCAATAAGGGTGCTATGAGGGTTTGTTTCTTTATTTGTACTTGCTCAGCTTTGCTTGACCATCAATGGAGATGTGAGGATTGGTGCCATGCCTACTGACTAATTTACTATGTAACATTTTATACTTTATTAGTTTTTGAATAATAATTCATCCTAAAAAATTATAATATATTAAAATTTTCTCTCTTGGACTTGCTCTTGCATTGATGCAAAAATCATAAAGTTTTATGAAGTTCAATTTTTGGTGATAACATAACAATAATATCAAACTTTATAGATAAAAAATGTTTACAAATATCAAAGTTACTTTCAATAGATTAATTTTTTACAATAAACTATTAATGACATCATTAGTTTGCATGTAAATCTTGGTTTCTTTATTTGTTTACCTTTTTACTTGGCCATTGCTCAAAATCAATCAAAAAATGAAACTACGAATGGCATTGAACCAAATTTTTAAGAAGTAGAGAAAGTGAAAGACTGTGTACTAGATAAGTTGAAGTGTAAAGGGTATTTTTCACTATTATTTATGGGGTTCGTGAGATCTTAGTTTCATGGATAACAATAATGACTTCATCATGTTTCCTGTAACTGCATTTGCATGTCACGACTGGCCCAATCACAAATCTTCTTGTACACAACATGGAGGACTTTTATTTTTCACCAATTTTCATATTTAATATAAATATTTTAATTAGTATTATTAAATAAATCTATTACAAGATAACATATTCATAATATGTATTGGAAAGATCTATCAATCCTGACTTTTTGTAATTTGAATGGCATAAGATTGAATTTACGATCATTGATATGAAATTTTATGGGATAGCCTAATTTATTACATTCAAAACTTATAAAATTGTCTATATGACCTCTTTGTATCCAGGAAACTATATTTTTCATTGACAAAATTATTCTTTGCCTTGCTCTAGTTCAATTTTTTGGAAGAAAAATTTTCATTAGGTGTTTTTTTTGCTGAAAGAGATAACAAATACTTCCACTTATACTTCATTTATGAAGTGAAAAAGAATTTTTTTTTCTTATTATCTTATAAACCTAATAATTTTGCATTCACATAAATTAATTTACAAACAAAAAAGACATTTCATTATGATATATTACATTTCACAGTTTAAATCATCAATGCAATTTAATGCAATTAATATCTATCATTGCATGAAAATCCATTGAAACATAAAAAATTATTTATAATTTCAAATTGTTTTTTTTCAAAAGTGTAACAAAATTTTCATTAATTTATAATACTAATTATAGATTGACATATTAAGTAGCCTCTAACAAGAGAGATTCCTAAACTCATTGACTATACATGCATCTCTTTTTGCCTTCTTAGTTCCCAAAAAATAGCCCAATAATATACAAAAAAAACAAATATTATTAAAATACCAAAAACAAAGAGAAATATTTGAAATACACTAAGATGTATGCCTTCTCTATTCCTCATTAATTTTATAATAAACTTACATTCTGGTCATATCATATAATTTGATAAGATATCATTAAAAATATGTCAAGATCTTGGAACCAACATTGTTGATTCTATATGGTACTGTTGATTTGTATTCACTTATGACTTCGAAAGTAGAAAAAGATGCATATTAATAGTGAGCTATGACTTCATAAGTGGAAACATTATCTCAATAACACTGGGAGAAACATAACCACTACTTGATATACCCCACTTTTCCATTTCTTTCACACTGGTAACATCTTGGATATATTTGATCTACACATTTAAAAACTAATACACAAGTGACACAACCATCTTATGATTTCAAATAAATTTATCATCTCTTACACAAATCTTACCAGACATATAGTCATAAATTAATTTTTAATTGGTTTCAATAACTAAAATATATACATTATGATCAAAAAGAGTGATAAGACCATCAATAAGAGCTACATAATATGAACAAGTAAATTTTATACCATTAGAGAATTAAACAGAATTAATGGTTATTTATTCTTTGCTTGAACCATAAATAATATATGAATATTTGAAGCACTCAATAATCATGTCATAAGAAACATTTATAACAAAGACATATATGTGGTCCATAGTCCTTTTCACAAAAAAGAAAATAAATAACAATTTACGAATTGATATATAATATATTAAAAGATGACAATGTTAGACAATGAATTTTATAACATTAATATCATCGTAGCACAAAAAAGGGTATAAAATCATATAGATTTCAATGAAATATCAAGCAAGATAACTTGTCTAATATAATATCAATATGTTTTCAAGCAACATAACTTGTTTCATATGATAATAAAAATAATTATTATTGACACTGTTACAATTCTTAGTGAATTTATCTTAGGAGGAGTTTGTATTTATCGATGATTTGGCAAAGTTTAAGGAGACAAGTATGGTATAGCAGACAACTACGCTATAGTGAAGTGTTTTGGAGGTGATGGATCCTATGATAGTTAGTGTGTTAAACACTTCCTCCATATCCTTAGGAAAATATTATATTTTTGGTGTGTTATTTTATGATAGGTGGTGTCTTAAACACTTTCTCATCTCTCTTGGAGGAGCTTATAATTACAATGTGTTAGTCAATAATGGGTAGTGTCATAAGCACTTCCTCATCTCTCCTT